>JACGDI010005515.1:1618920-1665326 GCA_014898725.1 Jacaranda copaia
CCCCTCTTTTTTGGTTTTTGGTAGGGGTATGTAAGAAAGATGGAAAATTGAGGAAGTTTATAGGAACCCCAAAGGGGAAAGAGAGTTAGAGTTGTAACTCAGAAATCAAACCAAGAGTGCTAAAAACTTAAAACATGCCAAGTACCTAAGAAAGTGAAATAGGAAAGAAGAGGCCGGAATGCATATATATTGAAAGCTTAGAGCTAGAAATTGAAATAATAGATGGACATATATATATATACTGAGCAATACAACAAAATAAACAACAACAAGGAGTAATTAAAATAAAGAGTGTAACAAGACTTACAGAAAAGTGCAAAAGGAGAAGACTGACTCAGTCTTCTCAGCCATTCATTTTCTGAAAATTACTCGATTATAAATGGATCAATAAAGTGACAACCACCAAAATATGGATAAGAATAGTGTGTGTGAAAGATAGAGAGGAAGTAGACTAGTGTAGTATTAGTAGTTGTTGCAGTAGGTGCTTTAGATGGTAACATGAAATTTGGAGTTGCTCAAAGCAGAGTGAGCAATGATTGGAAAACTATGTCACCTAATTATGCTCCAAAGCCAATGGAATTAGTAGTCCACTTAGTTTAATTATTGAGTCAACATCAATCCAATGAACTGACAAAACTGTCAAATATTTTAAAATCGAACAGCACTAAAATCATCTATTCAAAAGCTTATATGCTATATGCTCATATTATAGGTGTAACTATATTAGATATAAAACTGAAGAATATTTGTTAGAAAAAATGAAAGAGAAGATTGTACTGCGTGGCCTTGCAATCTAGAACTTATCAATCAACATTCTAAAAACTCTAAGTTTAAAAAACATAAAGTTTAAAACAAATACAAATAACATGTATTATATAAACTAATAAAATAAAACTATTATTTATAGACAAACACAAATACTTACCAATGATCAACAATGGTTCCCTTGTTTTTATAGATATATAAAGTTCACTCACAAAAATAATGACGACATTGGTGGTTCTTGCATGCAAACAAGATATATTAATTATCCTATGCATATGTTTCAAATAAAAAGTAGGATAATTGTCCAAATGGTCATGAATTAAATCATTGGTGCTTACAAAGAAATGCTAGCCCATCCTTTCTAATTGTAGATGTCCCATGCCTCTTCTGATCAAATACTTTTGCAAGTTTTGAAGAACTAAGGTAAACGCAATCCACCTGAAAAACCCATTAGATCTGATTGCTCATATTGGTGAATATTATCTTCTGTCAACATCAATTTTGCTTACATAAGTTATATTTATATAATATTCTATATTACAATTATATATATTATATATTATATGTTTGGTAATGAATGACATGTGAGATGGAATGAATCTTTGTTTACATAGTAACACAAATTTGTGTTACATTAGAGTAACAAACTTATATTATAAAATATGTAATAACTTGGTTTAAATTGAAAACAACCAAGCTCACATCTATGAGAAATTGATTTGAATTTATATTGCTTTATATTTGATTATTTTTATGTATTAATAAAAAATATATGTGAGCAAATTCACACTTTAAAATGAGAACTGATGAAAAAATAATTTAGTATATTACATTTATAATCTTTTCTTATTTATTGGAAGAAGTATGCATGTGGTTCACACTTTTATTCTATTTTTTCTAATTTCAACAATAAGAAGTGGAATATACCCTTTATTTTTCCAATATTAATTAGGGGAAAAAAAAGTGCAAAGCTATCTTTAGTTTAAAAGAATAATAGAAGAATTGTGGGCCTAAAAATATATACATGTTAAATTTGTTCAATAGGTTTGTTCAACATTATATCAATTTATAAACCTGTTATAAAAAAAGTTATATAGTTCGTTGTAATTTTAATAAGAAAAGAAACGAAAAAAGAAAAAAATGCGTACTTGGTATTAAGTTTTTACAATGTAAATTTTTTAAACAGCCTCATAAAAGTTTGCTAGCAATCATGTACTACAGTGAACTAGAAATATTTTCATTTTGCAAATATATGCAAGAACTTCTCCTTTTCATGTGCTCTGTTCCATTTATTACATTTTCCAATATACTTGTTTTAACTAGAAAAGCAAAAAGAAAAAAAAGAAAAAAAAATCCCTCTCATTTTAGACTAAACAAACTATTAATATATTGGAATTAAAAAGTCCGAATATAACTAGTGTATTGGATTTGAATTTGCATGGCCTTTCCACTCACCAAAATAAATTTTCAGAATATCTTTGAATTTAAAAAATTAGAATAAATTAAGTATGTCAAATCTAAAATAATAAATTCACTGCAGTTTGATTTGTGTGGAGAATCTTTAGTGACTACAAATTTTAAAAATCTTAGTAAAGCAAACAAAATCATTTCAATATTCAAGTTGTTTGGGATCTAGCTTTCTTCTAAATTCAAATTCTTTAATCCAAAAATAGAATCAAGAACCAAAGGACACATAAAAAAACATCCCTACACATGTGAAAATTTATGCATTCTACATATGGCTACATCCTAATGATTATGGTTGAAACCAGTTGGAAACATGGAGCTGGCTGAATTGAAAAAAACTCTAATTTCATAGGGTCAAAATATCCTAAATTAAGGCATCATCCAGCTTGCATTCAGTATTATGCAAAATTCAACCTTAAAACTATAAAATCTTAACAAAGATTCAGACAACAACAATCCCACAAAATGACCAAAACTACTTGACAATTTGTATAGTACAACACTTTGCATGTGCATTGGTGTTGCGTTTGTCTTTGGTTGAAAACTGTGAAGGCTTTTGCAACTCAAAATAATAATAATATAATAGCTAAAGATTAAGAAACATGATGAATTGAGAAATTCATATAGTACAAAGAAGTACGCCATGTGTTTATAAGTACACATGCCTTATATCCTCATACAGCTTAGACAATATATTTGTACTACTTTAATACAACAACAAAGAAAATGAAAATCACATGGCATAAGATTGAGTAGTGCAAAGTGGCTCTTTCAAGATCCTAGTTAAGTTTAACACTACAAAATCTCAAACGTTTTAATGATGAGCTCCATAGATAGTGGATTTTATTCAAAGTCCAAACATAACAAAAGTTGTTAGAACTATAACCAATAGATTTCATGAAAATTCCACCCCTTCCTCACCCCTCACCCCCTAAAAAAAGCACAGGATAAAGATTCCTACAACTACAAAAATAACGGCTCAAGGACATAATAATTTTTCACTGAAACCATATTAAACATAACTCACCATTAAATAAAACTCATTGCAAGGCAAAAATTGGAGATGAGAAGCAAAAAATTTCACATACCCGAAATAGGAAAGGTGATTACGAGGAAAAGGCCCACTCTGGTTGATTATTTTCTCTCTACAAAAGAGGCTCATATTTGAGATTTTTTCTTAGGGGAAACGATGAAAATTGAAATTCAGAGTGATGGAATATGTTATGGCCTAACTCTCAATTCAATTGAAAAACAAACAAAAAAAAAAAAAAAAAAAAAAAAAAAAAAAACTCCATGACAATCAAATTCACAACAAAATAAATAGAAATTGATCTGGTGTTCTAACTTTTAGCACCCCAAAAACTTCCAAAATACAACAAGAAAAAAAAGATAAGGAAACTTGAAGAAAGCCGATAGATTTCTTTTCAACTAACAACTACTATCCCCAAAGCTACCCAAAAAAGAAAACTTATAGCAGACAAAGGAACGAACTCCACCACCATTCTCCATACAAACAAAAACTGCCTTCCCCCGCTTTCTCTATCCCCAATCTAAAAAACACTCCTCTCTAACTACCTTCTCAATCTCCCGACGTTAAAGTGTAATTATACCTTTAATACTTTAAGTTGTTTTCTATTTTACCCCTGGTGCCAAATTTAAACCATAACATTGCCCACCTTTTAAATCCAGCCTTCAAAAGAAATTTCTGCTGAAGGTCAGTGAGGTCTTCCCAAGTTGTATCTTCAAGTGAAGAGTATTCCCATTGTACTAGTACTTGAGTTGCTAAAGCATTCCTCTTCTTAACAAATCTACTAGCTTGTATAGCTACTGGAGTAAGTTGAACCTGTCCATCATAATTCACATGAGGTAAATTAGAACTTGCTGAATGTCTAGCTTTATGCTTTTGCTTGAGTATCGATACATGAAGCACGGGGTGGATCTTGCTGTCTGGAGGTAAACGAAGTTTGTAAACCACTTGAGTAATCTTCTAGATGATTTGATAAGGGCCAAAATATTTGACTAATAATTTAGTGCCTCTTCTTAACTAAATATTGTTATTCTGTCTACAAGGTTACATCTAAGATAAACCCAATCACCCACTGAGAATGTTCTCTCACTCCGTCCTTTATTTGCATAGTATTTCATCCTTTCTTGAGCTTTATAGAGGTTATCTTTGAGTAGTTGGAGCATTTGTTACCTCTTCTAGATAAAATCATCGATTGAAGGGTAAGAACTCTGTAGATATGGATCTAAAGATAGTTGCAGTGGTACATAACCATATAAGGCTTGGAAGGGTGACATTTTGACAGTTAAGTGGTGGGATGTGTTATACCGCCATTCAACAAGGGAAAGCTAATGAACCCAAGACCTTGGTTTATGGTGTGTCATGCACCTTAGATAATTCTAAACACATCAGTTCAATCTCTTGGATTGCCCATCTATTTGTGGGCGATACGCGCTGCTCATATTAAAGTAGGAACCAGGTAGTCTAAATAATTTCTTCCAAAAAGTATTTTGGAAAACTACATCCCTACTACTGATTATGATATTAGGCATTCCATGAAGCTTATGGATATTATTAAGGAAAATATTAGCCAAACTCTCAGCACAATAAGGGTAGCTACGAGCTAAAAAATGGGTATATTTAGTGAATTTATCAATAACAACCCATATCACTTCCTTACCTTCATACTTTGGGAGACCTTTTATAAAATCCATGGATATATGAGACCAAGGTTGTTCCAGTGTTAGAAAGGGTTGCAACAATCTTGGGTAAGGTACATTTTCATCCTTGCATTTTTTACAGGCATCACACTTTGTTATGAAGCTTTGAAATTCTTTTTTCATGCTCGGCCAATAAAAAAGTGTTTTTGCTCTTTGTTAACTGGTGTGAATACCAGAATGTCCTCCAATGCTTGAGCTATGTATTTTCTCAATAATTCTCTATCTAATACCATTTGTAGCCCCCACCATAATCTTGCCTTTATATCTTAATACCCTATCAACTAAGGTAAATTTAGAATTTCTGGTCTTAGTCAAAACTACCTTAATTTTTTCTGAAATCCAATCATTATTGTCATAGCTGGATATAGCGTCTTATACCCATTGAGACTTAACATATGTTATAACAGCATAAAGAGAATCTTCAGTGACTCCATTCTGTTAATGTAATCGTGATAAGGTATCAATAGCTTTATTTTCTATTCCCTTTTTGTACTCAATCTTATAATCATGTCCCATTAACTTTAACATCCATTTATGCTACAAAGCATTCACAAGTTTCTGGTTCTGCAAGTACTTTAAGCTGACATGATCAGTCCGTATTATGAATGGATGTCTATTGAGATAATGACTCTAATTCGAAATAGCTACCATGATTGCCAGCAATTCCTTTTCATACGTGGATAAAGCTTGACTCCTAGGACTGAGTGCTTGATTCATGAAAGCAATTGGTTGCCTTTTTTGCATAAGCACAGCTTTAATTCCCTTATTGCTAGCATTTGTCTCAATTATAATGGGCTAAGAATAATCAGGTAGACCCAGTACTGGTGCTTTAGTCATAACATCCTTCAAAGTTTCAAAAGCTATAGTTGTCTCTTTATTCCACTTGAATCCTTCTTTCTTAAGTAAGATAGTGAGTGGCCTTGTAATGATGCCATAATTTTTTATAAATCTCCTATAGTAGCCTGTAAGACCATGAAATTCTCTTAGAGCCTTAATAAATTTTGGAATGGGCCATTTCTGCATAGCTTCTATTTTCCCCTGGTTTGTAGCAATTCCCCTTCCACTGATAACATGTCCTAAATAATCAATTTGAGTGGTTTCAAACCCACATTTTTCCCTTTTGGCATAAAGCTTGTGTTCTCTCAAAATTTGCAAAACTTGTTGCAAGTGTAACATGTAGCTTTCTATATCAACACTATAAATTAAGATATCATCGAAGAAGACCAATACACTCTTTCTAATAAAAGATGTGAATATTTCATTAATCAATTTTTGAAAGAGGCAAGTGCATTAGTAAGGCCAAATGATATTACTCTAAATTTAAATAGACTATGGTTAGTAATGAATGTAACTTTCTCTCTATCCTTCTTTTTCAATCTAATTTGAAAATATCCTTATCTAAGATTGATTTTAGAGTACACCATTGATCCATATAGCTCTAAAAGTAAATCTTCGATAATTGGCATTGGAAATTTATCCTTGATGGTTGCAGCATTCAACTTTCTATAATCAACATAGAATCTCCAAGTGGCGTCTCTTTTGTTGACCAACAAGAGGGTGAAGCATGAGGACTGATACTAGTTTGAATAATTCCTCGTTCCAACATCTCAGTTACCATCTTCTCAATTTCATTCTTTAAAGAATGAGAGTATCTATATGGCCTTTGATAGATGGGGGCTGTGTTGGGTTTCAAATTGATCTCATGTTCAATGCTTCTAACCAATGGCATTCCTTTCGGCTCGTTGAATATGTCAGAATATGTTTTGAGCAACTGTTGAATGGTATAACCTATTACTATGGATTGAATCTCTCCACTCATCACAAACAATTGAGCTAACACTTCATATGAAGCTTTATGTAGAAATTTCTTTAAGCCTTTAGCTTTCATCATTTTAATTGTTTCAATATCTAGTTCAGCTTGTAGAATGGTCGTTTTTTCCCCATCCAATAGCATTACCTTACTATCTTATAATCAAATGTTAGTGGGCTATGGTGCCATATCCAATCAACCCCTAGAATGGTGTCACTCCCACTTAAAGAAATGATACTTAAAGTAACCTTAAAGTTGTAACCGTTTATCCTCTAGCTGAATTCAGAACACTTAGCTCTATTGATAGTTTTCCTTCCATTTGCTGCTGTTACTAACCATGAATTGGTGATTTCCAAATGAAAATTTAGCTCCTTGGCAGTAGTAGAATCTCAGAAACTATGGGTATTTTCATTGTTAAGAAGAATAGTTAAAGCCTTTTTTTAACCCATCCTTGAAGTTTGATGGTAGTTTTTGCCCTTTGACTAATCAATGCATTGGCAAAGATTTCTACCCTATCTTTTTCTTCTTCTTCTCCATTCTCTTATTTTCCTTGTTCCTCACCTGGTTTTCCTTTTTCCTCCTCTACAATTACAAGATTAAACTATTTATTTTTGCATTTATGGTTTATTGAATACTTCTCATCATAATGGTAGCATAATCCCTTTTCTCGTCTATTTTGGTATTTTGCGGGAGTGAGTTTCTTCAAAGGTAGGTTTATCCCTGGTCTTAAAACACCCTTATTCTGGTTAGGTCCATTAGTGGTAGCGTTATGTGTCAACAACTTCAGTGGTGAAGCGACATAATAACTTGGCCTCTACTAGTTTCTACCACTAGTAGCTTGATGGTTAGTGCCTGTCTTAGCTAGCTTTATCAATGAATTTAGTTTAGCTTCTTCAAGCT
This sequence comes from Jacaranda copaia, assembly GCA_014898725.1. Taxonomy (NCBI): domain Eukaryota; kingdom Viridiplantae; phylum Streptophyta; class Magnoliopsida; order Lamiales; family Bignoniaceae; genus Jacaranda; species Jacaranda copaia. The sequence continues at coordinate 1,626,587 of JACGDI010005515.1, forward strand.
TAGCTATGTGCACTGCTCTCATAATAGATTCTAGATGAAATTTTTGTATCTCTACCCTGAGTTCCACCCTCAATCTACTAAGAAATTTGGAAATGAAATAGTCCATTGTAAGAGTAGGATTCTTAACTCTCACTAATGATTTAAGAGAATTAAAATTTTCAAAATTTGTCTCAGCATCATCATTTTTTTGAATCAATAGGCTAAATTCAATCACCACATCATCATGTCATACTTTAGTAAATCTCTGGCATAATAACCGACAAAAAAGTTCCTAGTGAATACCAACATTTCCTTCAATATATTCCATATACCACATTTCAGCTTTACCTTTCAAAAAATTGGCAACACGTAACACCTTTTGATAATCATCCATAAGGTAAGATAAGAAGTATCTATTGCATCTGTACTGCCACAACTGGGGTTCAGGACTTTCAAACTTGGGTAATTTAATTCTAATGATGGTTGGATTGATATTCTGCTAGCTAGTTGCTCCAGTGTGAACTCTATATGGAGGTGGATTATATACCTCATTTCTGACATTTTTCTCTGATCTGGTTTGGCTGGGTTCTTCTAAAACTCCCTTCTCACTCATTTTGTGCATTTCTTCTTAATGAGCTTGAACTAAAATATTAAGAGACTCTTACATTTCGGTGAACTTTTTATCCATAGATTCAAAATGGATGTCAACGCATTCTAGCTAAGAAGCAATTCCAATGATCTCCTCATACATCTTTGATTGAGTTTCTTACAATACCTTAAGACGGGTTGCATCAGCTATTGGTGACCAAGGAAAGATTGAGCTCCAATACCACTTGTTATGGCCCAGCTGTCAATTTAATTGGAAAATAGAAAGGAAAAAAGAACTCCATGGCAATCAAATTCTCAGCAAAATAAATAGAAACTGATCTAGTGTTCTAACGTTTAGCACACCAAAAACTTCCAGGATGCAATAGGAAACAAAAGACAAGAAAAATCCAAGAAAATCAATAGATTTCTTTTCTACTAACAACAACTATCCCCAAAGCTACCCAAAAAAGAAAACTTACAGCAAATAAAGGAGCGGACTCGGCTACCATTCTCCATACAAACAAGAATTGCCTTCTCTTACTCTCTCTATCCCCAATCTAAAAAACACTCATCTCTAACCACCTTTTCAATCTCCCAATGTTAAAGTATAATTATACCCTTCATACTTTAAGCTATTTTCTATTATACCCCTGGTGCTAAATTTAAACCATAACAGAATGAGAGATAGCAAGAGAGAATAGCGAGAGAGAAGATAGTGAGAGTAAAATTATGAAATTAGGGCGTTCTAAGAAAGAGAGGGAAATATGGGAGATTAATTAGCTGAAATTAAAAAGAACAAAAGTAATTAAAAATATGGGAAATTAATTGGCTGGTTTAAAATGATACTACAACATAAAACCACCATTATTTATTATTAATTTGTAGGGATTGCTAAACCCTCATAAGATAAAAGAATTAGTGAGGTTCATAATAACTCCCACTAATATATTTATTTTTTGTAGTGAAGGGCTCTTAACAATATTTATGTTATAAAAATAAAGAGTGCGGGACAAAAAAAAAGATTTTTCTTTTTTGGTTAGATCTAAAGAAACTTTAGGACTGATTTAATGTGAATCTCACATCCAACTTGTCTTCCACTAGTCTCTTGATGCATGCAGGAGATCACAAACTCTTAGACAAGAGTAAAAAGGTGCTTTGCTGAACCATATTTCAAATGGTGTCTTTGGCATAGACTTTGAAGGTACTAGGTTTAATATCTTCACTGCCAAATCTAAGGTGAATCCCTAAAAGGAGATAAGCACATCAGTGAAGCTCATCATAGAACAAACCATGTCCAACAAGGTGTGATTTCTTTTTTCAGCTATTCCATTGTGTTGGGATATGCTAGGTGGGGTCCTTTATGAGAGAATCCTATTCTGTTTTAGATAACCCATGAACTTGGTACTTAAGTATCCTCTCCTCAATTTAATCGAAGAGTTTTAATACTAAGTCCTTGTTGCTTTTTCACTTCATTTCTATACTCTTTGATCCTTTCAGAAGTTTTGGACTTGTACCTCATAAGATACATATGTCAAAATCGAGTGTGATCATCAGGGAAGGTAATGAAGTAAAAATAGCCTCTTTTTGCACTAACTTTTAATGGCCCACATACATCCGTATAGATCAAATCCAAAAGATTTGTGGAATGCTTTGTTTGTTCTACAAAGGGAGTCTTGGTTATTTTTCCTTTTAAATAGGATTCACAAGTCGAAAGATCCTCTATGCCACTAACATTTAGTGTTTTAATGGCTTCTATTTATTGTTTAAAAATAGATTAGACTGAGTGATTAGAGAGGTTGAATCATTAATTACTCACTCAATTGGTCCAATTTTATACGAAAATCAAAAAAATACAAAAAATTACTTTATTTTGTGAAAACCATTCAGGCCAATGGTTGGACCATCCAAATTAGTGAACCGCTCATGGTTTAATTGAACCGAATCAATTCTTTTATTTTTTGCCATTTAATTTTTGATAAAATTAACTTTTTTTTAAACTTTATTTTTTGTGTAAATACATACTCCTAACACAAAAGTGCATTTCAAGAAGCCTCCCTAAAGCAGCTTGGCCAACAATTGCTCAGCATGCCCACCCAATTGTCTAGCAGGCGCGCACATAGCACACCTATTGCTCGGCCAAGTGCCGACAACCTAGGCAGTGGCCTTGCCGTAAGCCGCCTAGGGTCAAGCCAAGGCCATTTTGTGCTTCTTTTTGTGCACTAAAACTTATGGAAACGTTCGTAACACTAATTCACATAATTTATGATGAATTCCCTTATTATAAGCACCTTTAAAAATGAAAATTCAAGTGCTCAAATCACTTCAAAAATCAAATCTAAGAAAGAATCACTATTCTCAAAAAATCTCCAATAATGTGTAATCTAATTAGATCCAAAAATAGCTCAAACATGTTAAAGTGACAATTAACATGCTATATCAATATATGACATCATCCAATACTAAATCAAAATTTAACATCATAAGATTTGAATCAAAACGCATGCCAACATATGAATTAACACTTAAACATGTATTCAAATATCTCAATCCAACACATCAAGAGCTACATACAAAATCTCCAAACATTCAAATTCAACAATTGAATCAAGCATTTGGATATCTAGAATCAATTCATCACATGAATTAATTCACTAAAATCCTAATTTAGGCACAAAGATGGCTTTGATACCACTTGAAAATAGGAGATAGATAAGGATCCATAAATTAAAACCCAACTAATGTAAAGTTTAACTTGTTATCTTCATCCTAAGGATCTATCAACATGAATTAAATTAAGATTTCAAGTTTGAAAAACTACCTTTGAAAAAGGAATCAAATGAGTGAAGAAGATCTTTCAATGGACTTCGCCAAATCAAGATCAACATGCATCTCTTTATTGATCTAATTTCTCCACACTAAGGCCACCAAAAATCAGCAACTTCTACACATAATATCACCTTCAATACAACCTCGTGATGGCCAAAAACAAAAAGGAGGAAAACATATCCAAAAAGATACCCAACAAGATTCTAAATTGACCATAGTAGGAGGTTCAATCTTTTAATTCTAAAATTCCCAAGCATGAAGCATCTCCACACTCCTAGGAAAGTCTCTCAAATCCACACAAAATTTGTTAGAGAAGCGAGGTACAAAAAGATGAAAAAAGTGGTAGTTTTGGGAAGAGAAGAGAGAAAGAAGGGAATCAAGGAGGTAGTTACTCAATACATGAGTTGTGCTACCTTTTTGGAGGGAAAAATGAAAGCTAAAGTGAACACCTTGATATAGCTGGCCAAGTGGTACTTTTATAGGAGAGGAGGCTTCCATCACACCATCCACACAAGTGCCAACTTATTAACTTGCAAGATTTTCCTAGCTTGAATTAGATTTTTAATTTCACAAATTAAAAATGCCAACTCACTTAATTAAAATAGACTCTTCCATTAGATTTTTCCTCCAAAACTTGAATTTCTTATTTAATTAAATTAGCTCTTTAATTTAATTAATTTAACTTAACTCCTTAAGTTAACTTGACTAATTAAAATGTCATATGGCACCAATTAAAATAACTCCTTAATTTAATTGATTTAATTTAACTCTTTAAATTAATTTAATTAATTTAACACTTGAATTAATCAAGCCAAAATGACCAATTGATAATTAGCCAATTAGTCTTCTCACCTTTAGGCAAAACTGCCTACTAAGTAATTTTCTAACTCCTTTGAAAATTTCTCCCATGAACTAAGAGTTTCCTTAGGCTTTTATGTGTGACCCATTATGTTCATCCATTCATTGGACATGGGCTCACTACTCTTTGTGATATTTTGAATATACAAATATTCAAATTAGTTTAAACTCATTTAAACTAACAATTCTTTCAGTTAATCTTTATTAATTAAATAGTACTCAATCTCCATAATTGATGTCTAGCAATAAGCCCATGGAGCCTAACTAATTGAATAAATAAATTATATCTAGATGAACCATTATAGCTTACGCTTACCATGTAAATACAGTCTTTCAATCTCCTATCTCTTGAAAAAGGCCTAAAACAAGATATTTGTCAGCTCCCCAATAGCTTTGATAACTATGTCCTACATCTAATGTTCAATTCCACTTTATGACCTCAACTTCCAAAAACACATTTTCCAATTTTTCATACTACCTTGCGCAAGGTTTTCTTGGAATCAATTATTATAGAATACATAGGGAATGCATTTGTTCTTCACAATAACAAGGAAACGAATCTCGTCTTAGATTTTGTGAACCTCTATGTTTAAGTAGCTCATGTCTAATCTAAACCTTGGACGACCCACTACGTGATCAAGGCAAAGTAAAGCATAAAGACCTAAGCACAAGGTTGCTATGGATCCCCACATCAAAGGACTAATTATATGCACTATTGTAAGAATTCTCCACTACCAATTTGTTACTATGACTATCTAGTGGATTCTCTAAGTAGGCCTTCAATGAACTTGTTATCTAACAAGTACCCACTAATATGCATCTATTGCTAATGCAATTTGCCTATAAAATGGGGCAATATTTAACCCATTTGGAGTATGAACCATTAGTACAAGTATATTCGAATCTTATATACCCCTTCGTTTAAGATTTTATGACTAGGAATATTTAAAATCATGACCTTAGAAACTTGTTTCATGATCAACATCATATGTGAGACCAAGTCACATAATCTTGTATGATTTAAGGGTTTCAAGCAAATGCAAGTGAAGAATAAAATGCATAAGATGTTATATGGCCATTTTATAAGATATCATTCAATTAAGATTGTTTCACAACAATAATAGTATTTACATGCTAATCCTAATTAGCTGTAGGGCACTATTCTAACACTCCATGCCATGAAAAGTTTTGTATTAAGGTCTCAATTACTAACAAGTAGTTTTAGGCTAGTGTTTGAGCTTGATAAGTTTGTACTCACCCAATACAACCAATTTATAGGCAAATGATATATGGAGAAGAAAATGTTCAAAATGAGCATAATACCTTTGTTCAGGAATATTGAAAGCAGTAAATCACTAGTTCTACTTACTTGTTTGACTATCTTAATTGTAGCACATTTCGTTGGGCTATGTGAACTTTAAAATTCTACATAGAATAGTAAACTTGGATTTATTTCCTTTAAATAAAATTAGCCTTAATTACACATGTGAGAATTTTGTTAACCTAAAATGGCTTAAACTTCTTTCACTAAGTTGATAGGAAAATGACATCTCCAATATTAGTTCACAGTAACACTGGTGATCAGAAGTTTGAGCTAACTAAAAGTGAGAAAAGGATTTTATTATTTTTATTAATATGCATTAGGCATTGCTTGTCTATTTGCTATGGATCAAAAATGAGGTCTTAGATGTATTTAAATGCTGTAAGAATAAAGTTGAATGTCTACTTAACAAACAATAAATATTATTCGTAGTGATAGAGGTGAAAAGTATGCAACACCATTTGAAGGATTTTGCAAAGTTTCACATTATTCAACACACAACAATTCCATATTCACCTCAATCAAATGATATTTCTTGAAGGAAAAATTGGATGCTAAAAGAAATGAAGTGCTATTTTGATAACTTTTAGATTTACAGCAGAATTTTGAAGGAAAGGTAATTATTTTAACAAACTATATCTAATTAAGATATAGTGGAAAGGTCACAAACCGTCCTATAAATAACTCAAAATGTGGAGGTGCTTGTCTAAGGTAGAAGTAATTAACTAAACCTAAACAAGTTAAAATTTATCCACAACTATTGACTGTTATTTTATTAAATATGCTAACAATAGTAGTGCTTGTCAACTTTTAGTATACAAATCAATGGTACGTGGCATTAATGACACTTTAGTTATGAAATCTAGGAATTTTGTATTTTTTGAAGATATCTTTTCATACGAAGAAATGAAAAAATAACTTCTCATAAAAGAACTATAAAGCTACTAGTGGTTTCCATCAAATTGATGAAGAACCATGCCATAAGAGGATGACCAAATTACATAGTTCAACATTTGGCCTAGATTTTCTAATACATTAGAAAATGAACCTAGAATAATTACTAAAGCATTTTTCATTGAGAAGCTTTGTTTAGGAAAGAACCTAGCAATAATGAAATAAGCTTCATCATATAGAATCATACTTGAAGTAAGTTGATCTCTCATTGAGTAGCAAGCAATTGAGTTCTAAATGGATTCCCAAGAGAAAGTGCGCAGTTGATGGGTCTATTGACAAATACAAAGCTAGTTGGTAGTAAAAGGATTCAAATGAAGAGAAAAACTTGATTTCTTTGATACATTTACACCCATAACGTTAACCACATCCATTAGGGCTATCATTATAATAAGAGCTCTGCACAATCTCGAAATGAGTCAAATGGATATAATAATGACTTATCTCAATGGTGAACTAGAAGAAGAAATTTATGTGAAACAACCTGAAGGATTTGTTAAGCCTAGAAAGAAAAAAAGGTGTGCAAGCTCATTAAGTCTATAGACTTAGACAAGCTTGAAAGTAGTAGCATGAAAATTTTAATAAGACAATGATATTAAATAGATTTAAGATCAACGGGTGTGACAAATGCATATATGTGAAAGGTGCACCAATGATGCAAATTGGATTACACTTCACAAGATTTCTAGTATATCTAGTATGTACTACACTAGATAGTAACTGTACTAGAAGCATATAATAATGCAAATTGGATATCAAATAAGAATGTCACTATTTGAAAAACTAGAATTTGCAGTGGAATTTTGCAACAAAAATATAGCCATCGCAAATGGCAATAGTTTTGCGACGAAAATTTCTATGGCAAAATCCATTGCAAAACTAAAAATATATTAAAATATAATTTTATGATTTTGTGAGGGAAGATATTCATAGCAAAATTAAAAAATAAAAATTTAATATCTTTTGCAATGGATATATCGGTGGTAAAGTTAAAAATATATCCATAGCAAAGAAAGAATAGAAAACTAAAAATCAAAATTTTTGTGATAGAAGAAAAAATTATGTCTCAAAAACCAACTAAAATATAAGAAAGAAAGTATTTTGGCTTAGAAAGTAACTTCAATTGCAAAAATTAGAATTTTGCAACAAAAATGTATTTTCGTTGCTAAATATTAAAAAATTATAAAATTATATATTTGTGGCGGAATATGAATTTCCATTGCAAATTTCAATATTTTGCAATGGAATTTCATTTTTCTTTGCAAATTTAATAAATAAATAATTAGTAGTTAATTATATTTTTTTAAAATATTATATATTTATATATTATCTTGCCAAATAGTTTATGACTATTAATGAATTTATGTGAATAATATATTTTTTATTATAAATATAAGTAATACATTAAAAAATTTATAATAAATTTATAAATTTAATTTCAATATACATTTATATACTCTAATTAACTAAATGACATATTACCTCATTACTTTTGGTAAAAGCATTATATAAAATGAAGATCAATTATTACAAAACAATTAAGTACATTAATTTATATAAATTCTATATTATTAAATAGTTTATAACTCATATTAGTTATATAAATATTTTATAAATAATAATGTTATATTTTAATTAATGTGAGAAATAAAAGTAATAATAATATTAGGAAACATTTGATAATAAAGATGTTATTTATGTGTTGTGGATGAAAACTATGAGTAAAACTAATTAAGATAATAATATAAAAAGTTATAAGTTGCATAAATGATATTTATTTAGAATAGGATTATTACAATGGTAATTTTTACGATTATTATTAATTCAATTTATTTAGAATCAACAACTTAATTTAATATATACACATTAACTCTTTTAATATGAAATTTAATGGCATCCATACTGACATATATAACATAATAATACTTAACCATAATTGTGTAATTTTGACGAAATTTTAAATTCTTAAAATTTTGAACTCATTTGTTGCTAGTTATTAAATTTAATATTATTTACTCCATTTCAAAATTTCTAAACTTTTGAACTCATTTTTTTTATTGAAATAAATTATTCTTTATTTATTTCTAATACAAAAAAGATGACTTCAACTATTTGCAAAATCACTTATAATTCGATGATTTTGTCATCAATTTTCTCTTATATTTAATAACTAATTATATTTTCCACCCGTATATATATGGTATTTTGAAAGTCATTACATTAAGTCTATACTTTTCTCTTTAGCAATGGATAAAATCCATCATTTAGCTTTTATTTATTATTAAATTTTTAAATTTCTTATCTTTTTATCTATCATTTAATGTTTATTTTTATTCTTACATAAGTAATTATATATACATATTTATATGGTAGTGATGTTTAAATATCTAAAAATTAAATGATTAATATTAAAAGATTCATCACAAAATAAAATTTTTCTTGATAATATATTTCAATATATCATAAAAAGTTATCAACTAGCAAAATATAAATTTAAAAGTTACATATAATAAATAAGCTTTAAGATTAAATTTTGTGTTTAAGGATGCAAAGTTCAAAATCTAAAATTTAAATTTGAAAAATAAAATAGTATAAATAATTTAAATTAAATATTAAAAAATTATTTTGCATAAACCCTAATTTTACCTCTATTTGCATGAATTATCTCCCACAAGAATTATTATTTCTCCCCACCACCTCCTATTCCTCTTCTTATATATATATACACATATATATATAAACATAAATATTTTCACTTAATTTGCCAACAATCAAAGCTGCCGGGAAAAGCCTACGGATCGTGTGAGGCTAGCAATGCCTTAGGTGGCCACAGCTGTTGTTAGCTTTGTAGCATTAAGAGATCTGGTTTTAATCACTAGCCTCGCGCATAGGTCAAATCTAGTTGTTGCATGAGGCAGTTAGCCAGAAATTCATTTTTTATAGTACTTTTAACTCTTTACTAGTTTTATATTCTTTATTCTAATATTACATTTCTGAAAAATTGTCGGACATTTGGGCATGTTGGTTATTTCAAATTGAATAAGGTAATTGTTTTTATTAATTTGTAAATTATTGTGTAGCAACCCCTCTTGGGAGAGCACCCAAGCTGAAATGCCAGCAGTTCAATCTTAATATTAATCTATAAACAAGTAATAGGCCCATAAATAAATTTTCAGAACTTACCAAAGACTGCAGCAGACTTCAACTTAAACAAACATTGACAAAACATTAAACACATCCCATGATTCATCGCTTGACACCTAACAAAACATATACATACCTTTAGGTTGTCTATCTTGGCATATGACAACATCTCAAAATCCAAATTCAACATTCAAGTGCTTTCATATGTACATTCAAGCATCTGATCTATTACAAAATATGTTCATGTCTAAGCCACGATCCAACTTCATCACTTATTTCTATCTCAAAAAATAAAAGTAGTACAGGAGGGTAAGTCTTAAGGACTTAGTGTGGGAGAAAAAAATGATAGGATTCGAAAGAAAGTTATTGAGATGCAATAATCAATAAACAAATTCATTAATAAGCATGACTTTTCAATATGAACAAAATTTAGTAATAAGCAAAAATTTTTAACATGATTAGTAGAGTACATGACATATATGATATCGAACTTAATAGATTGTTGGTTATTCCAACCTGATTATACCCAGATCAAATTAGAATTTCTAGTACTGGGCTTTGGTACAATATAAATAGAAATTTCCTTATCTCTCCATTTGCTTGAGCACACAGCTTGATGTGTAACAACTTGTTATATATCATGGTTGATTGCATGCCCAATCATCTGACTCATAGTTCAGTACCTCTGGCTACTTGTAAGTAAGGATCATAGATGGGCACTCACTAGAAGAGATGTCTTCGTTGGTCCATTTCACTTGGCCATTTTTCAAACCTAGCCTTGAGCCTAAATCCCCCCATGGCATCCCTCTAGGTGATATCCACCCATGATTCAACATGTAATATGGGGTCAGCCAGCAAGGTTGTGGGGTATAAAGGACAAAAAATGAATATCATAATAAGAGTTCTAGACACCAGAATAGAAACAGACAATATCCCCCACAGGGGTATGAGTTAATTAAAGGATAACAAGTAAGATTTCAAACAATAGGTGGATTTTCAAAAAGTACGATACAAGAATAGAAACCCTCACAGGGGTTTATCCACAAGAATCAATAGATATAATCGAGGCAGGAGTAGCAGACCCTCACCTCCACAATCTCAAAAAACCACAGTCACTAACTACTGGTCCACAGGACCCACTTCTTTGTTACCTATCCAAAGGAATAAATTCACGATCAAATTCCTTAATTAACCTTAATAATCTCCAATAATTATAGTCTTACTATAATAGTCCCAAAATCATTAGTTGGTCGGTCATTATGATACTTAGGATTTGATCGATACTATCATTAGGTACAACTAATTATGCCATTACCACAGGAATATTTATGGGATTTATGTCGGTATTAGCAAAAGGACATAATCAAGTCCTTATTTATACAATTAACCTCATATCATCATTCCAAATCAGCAATAACGGTCCAATTATCTTAATTAATCCAATTATTGTCACTTAAGTCCCAAATCTACAAAATTAGTATTTCTTACACAAATTAACTCAATTAACCTAAAATCGTCACATGATATACAAATCTAAGTTCACTAAGCTTATAATAGCACATGCACGTTCCAAATCTTGATTCCACATCATCTCAAATGACTTAATTACCCAAAAATATCATTTTTTAATTCGAATTCAGGTCCACTAAACCATATAATAGTCCATGCATAGAATGTACATATGCCAAATCATATCTCAAATCCTCATTCTTGGCAATATACATGATTTATGAAAATAATGGTACAATATATGTATATATATATAAATATAATTCTATTCCAACTTCTTTACCCACAATCTGATTATCGATGTCCCGAAATTACTAACTAATTACACGGCAATGATTATCATGATGAGCTAAAAAAAACTATCCCAGCTTCATCGCCATGCCACGCTGCTACCATCTATTACTGCTGGAGTTTGTCAACACCATCACCTCTATATGCATCTTAGCTCTATGAATCAAACCTTTCAATCAATTTCTTCAATCTCCATGAAATTGACCTTCAATTGCCACCTAAACTTTGCTGGGTCTCTTCCTCTGCCACATCAATTTTATTCCAATTTCGCCGTCGTGTCACCTGAAACCTTAATCAAAGCCTACCATGCTGCGGAGCTCCACCGGGGTAAAATTTTTGAGTTCAATGTTTGACTGCTACGATGGGTAGTTCAGGTAGAAAATTATACCATTGTGTTTGCCATGAAGGGAAGAACAATTCGATATATAATCTCACGATTTTGGTGGCTAGAGTAGATCGCTGGAGGGAGAGGTGAAGATCAATGTATATGGAAGAAATGAAGAAGTCAGGGGGCTATCTTGCTATATATATAAATATAGTTTCAGAATTTAGGTTTTGGTCTCCACCAAGTTTGCTTGAGTTCCAATTAGGTAATCCAAAATTCATTAATACTTCAATTGAGCCCCACAAAAGTTGAGTGCCTTAAATTGACCTACTTGACCGAAACTAATTCCATGCAAACCCACAAAACTTTGAAAATGTGCTCCAATCAAGTGTTGCTTATTTGCACTTTGACACCAAAACTTCCAAAATTTTTACAATCAAGTCCTGGTTATTTATTTGTTCGAATCCTAAAGTCTAATCAATCAACTCCTTGATTTCTAAATTCTTATTTTTTCAAAATACCAAATTTCAGGGGTGCCACACATTGAATTATGGTCTAATATTTATATTGAATTATATGTTGGATTAATGTTTATATTTTGTGAATTATATGTTCCATTAGAATTTAAGTTATTTGATGGATTTATATTAAATTATATGTTGATTTATAATGAATTCTTGTTTAATTATATTGAATTTATATTGATTTATTGTATTGAATTGTGTGTTGGTTTAGTTTATATTTTTTTATTTCATGATTCTAATTTTGTTTTTGTTGTAATATTGCGAACTTGGAGAATATTGGCTAGCTTCTTATTATCATTTTTTTAATAATTGTTTTGTTTTTAAATTTTAAATTTTGTTTTTGTTGTAATATTGTAGACTTGGATATGTCAAGACATTGCAATTTTGAATATATCTTTATATTGAGTAAGATAATATTTTTTAGTATCATGTGAATTTATATTTTAGTTAGAGTTTGGTTTATATATTGGACAATATGGATTATATTTGATTGTCATTTGTGTTATTGTTATATTTTTATTGTAATATGAATTATACTTTTAGAATTGTAATATTAGTTTATTTTGGTACAAGATTATCTATTTAGTTTAATAATGAAAAGTGCAAAAATAAAGGATGCTTTGGTTGTAATCCTTGAATTGGTTGTATGAAAAAGCTTTCTATTTTCCATTTCAAATTTATTGCATATATGGTTGGTTCACTGTATGCAATTATAATGTTTTAATTCTTGTTAAAGAGAATTAATTTAAATTTATATTATTTTTTTAAGATTTTGTTGTATTTATTAAGTTAAATGTATTTACTTGATTTGAGTTATTGTTATTTGGGCATTGCAATTTAGACTCATGTAGTTTTGAGGCTATAATCAGAATACCTTGGAAGGATTCCTTTGTATATATATTATCAAGAATGTAGTTTTCTTTATTGAAAGAAGATAAGAGGACTGTTATTGAAAAACAACTATGAGATTTTGATTTTTTTTAGTGGTTGACGTTCATAATTTTGGAAAATTACAAGTTTGAAATACTAATAATTTAGTTTGATGTGATTTTATGTAAAATAATATTTAAATATTGGTGTATAGATGATTAGTGAGTAATGCAAAGAACTATTGGTATTGGTTGATTATATGTTTCAATTTGTGCATTATAGGATGCATATCTTTTTTTTTTTCCTTAAATTTCTATGGAATTTGCGATGGAAATTTTAGTAGCAAAAACATAATCATTTAAAAAATAAATTTTGCAATGCGCAAAATGTTGGAATAGTGCCCTATAAGCCAATAAGATTGGCCTTGTAAAAATTATTTCCTTGTAAAATAATCTTGATTGAATGATATTCTTTATATGGTCATCTTCATTTTATGCTTTATTTCACTTCACTTGCATTTGGATGAAGCCCTTAAATTACACATGACTATGGGACTTGGTTACTTTACTGGTTGGAGGTCATGGAATAAGTTTTACACAATCGTGATCTTAAATCTTTTAAGTCATATGATCTTATGAGATGGGCATCTAAGATTCAACTAAACTAGTACTAACGATGCATAGATCTAAGAGTTGGAGATTGCTTTGTTCAATGAGCAACTATATGAGATATGGGTACTTGTTAGAAAGCAAGACACTGAAGACCCACCGAAGAATACACTTGATAGTCGTAGTGGCAAGTTCGTAGTGGCTAGTTTTTTTGCTTATGCTAATGCATATTATTAGTCTTTTGACTTGAAGATCCATGGTAACCATGTGTCCAAGTCTCATGCTTAGACTCTTTCTTGACTATCTAACTGGTCCTTTATGTTGAGATTGGGCATATGCTACTTGGCATGGAGATTTGTGAGATCCAAGAGGGAATCTGTCTCTTCATTATTGTGAAGGGTGAGTGCATCTCTTATATATTCTATAATAATCGATTCCTAGAAATCCTTGCGTAAGGTGGTGTGAAAATTTCAAAAAGGAATTTTCCAAAGGTGAGGTCGTATAATAGGATTAAACATTGAGAATAGAGTCATAGTATCGAGGCTACAAGGGAGCCGACAACTATCTGGCCCTAAGCCTCTTTCAAGATATAGGAGACAGAAGGATCATATTTACATGGTATGCATAGGGCAATGATAGTTATTCAGAATATTCATTTCGGCAAGTTAGTCGGGCTCCATGGGCTTGTGGTTGGACATTGACCATGGAGATTGGGTACTCTTCAATTAATGAAATTAATTCAATTTAGTCAATTAGTTTAAAAGGAGTTTTAAACTAAAATAAATATGAGATATTCAAAAGTCACAAGGAGTTGTGAGCCTATATCCAATGAATGGTAGAACCTATTAGATCACACAAAATTCAATTAGCTTCCTAATTTTAGGAGAAAATTTTCTAATTGTTCGAAAATGATTTCTCCTAGGAGATTGATTTTTGGGTGCCAGTTTTGAAGGTCAATTTTGGCTTGATTAATTTAAATATTAAATTTATTAATTAATTTAAGGAGTTAAATTAGACCAATAATTAATGAGTTAATTATTTGGTGCCAACATGACCATCAATTTGTTAAGTTAACTTAAAGAGTTAAGTTAACAAAATTAAACATAAGAAGTTAAACTAGTTTGACTTAAAGAGTTAAGTCAAAGAATAATTAATTAAATTAAAGAGTTTGATTTAATTAATTGGGAAGAATGGATTTTGGAGAAAAAAATTCAAATGAGATTTGAATAGGCATCTTAATTAATTTGAAATGAGATTCTAAATGTAAATACGATGCAAATCAAATTCAAATGAGATTTGGATTTACATTTACCACATGGGCAAGCCCACTTGACCGCCCCCCTCATGCATTGTGTGATGCCACCTTGGCATCTCACATTTTCAATATCTGTATATAGATATAGAGAGAGGAGATCAGCCATATCATTATTGGTG
Source organism: Jacaranda copaia (assembly GCA_014898725.1). NCBI lineage: Eukaryota > Viridiplantae > Streptophyta > Magnoliopsida > Lamiales > Bignoniaceae > Jacaranda > Jacaranda copaia. The sequence continues at coordinate 1,641,815 of JACGDI010005515.1, forward strand.
TGAAGATTAGAATCTTTGCAAATCCCCTCCAAAATCATTTTGCAAGTATTACATTCATGTGTTGAAAACTTTACTCTCTTCTTCTTCCTTCAAACCTAAAATCGGCCTCCGTCATTATTAAATCTCTGGTATTATTCCAACTTATAGATAAGAGATCTTGGAATATCTAATTGGTGTGTGGATCATAACAATAGTGGCAAGGCACTTGGCTTGTTATATTTTGGAGATCTACCTGCATAGAGTCTGATTTGGAGAATTTCTATCGGGTGTTCCAGAAAGCATTTTGATATGAAATTTTGACAGAGAGTTAATAAAGGTGTTGAGAAGCTCCAGTTATTTGTTTGGAATTTTTGGAGGAGTTTTGGTTGGACGATATTTGCACTCTTCTAGTTGCACCAGTTGCAGACAGTTTCTGAAGTAGTGAAGAGTTCACTAGCTTCTCCTCGAATTTTGCTTTTCAAGGTAATGCTCTCTCCAAATCTAAGTCCCTAGCATGATTAGATACTTGTCATACTTGTAAGCACTAGTTGATTTCATGCTTTTGAAATTTTGATAATTGGATCCTAGTGCCTTACTTGCTTTCACAGAATCTCTTGCAAATGATATTTTGCAATGTATAATATTCGTCACAAGGTAAATAATAGAATTAGAAAAAGAAAAAGATTTGCAATGGTTGATATATTTGTTGCAAATTTTCAATTTTGCAATGGATTTATCCATTGTAAATTTGTGATAAATTATTTCAGTCACTAAATTGTTGCAAAATTGATGCTTCAAAACTGTCGCAAATTTGTTCAAAATTCATCACAAAAACAAAAATCACAAAATCCATTGAAAATATTTACGATGGTGGTTTCTATGATGGATTTTTGCTGTCACAAAATTTAGCCAAAATTCGTCAATTGCGATGAATTTTTTCAAAAATCCATTGCAAATTCCGTCACTTTTTGCTGTTTTTCTTGTAGTGAGGCACTATGTCCACAAGTAGTTATGTATTTACCTTATATGGAAGTATTTTATCATGGAAGTCTTCCAGCATACTTGCATAGCTTGATCTATAATGAATTTGGAATTTATAACCTTAGAAAAAGTTACCGAAGAAATAGAATGGTTTCATAATTTAGAAAGGAAGTTCTCTGTTGGCGTAAGTTGGTACTTGCTATCAGGACATATTGTCATAGTTAGTTGGCTATTACAAGGGCACAAAATAAATTTTTAGACCAACTTGACAAAAGTTAGAGCTCTCTTTTGTAGATTAAGTGAACCAGAGAGGTTTGATAACTCATTTTAAATGTTTTATATGATTTAAGAGTTTAAAAGTACTTGCACAATGATGCTTAAAGATATTTCAAGAATCACAAATTATAAATTTGCAATTATTACTGATAAATCTTGTTAATTTTGGCCGTAGATAGGAAGCATTTAAAATCGAAGAAGAAAAAAACTACCCCAGCAAATTACATCTATGTATCATGAATTGCTCAGCTTTTACATGGAATATAGTATCAATTAGTTGGATAGACCAACATCTTGTTGTGCGATTAATATAATATAAGTACTTTTATGTTGGCTCTTATCCCTGAATAATGGGTTGGTGCTTATCCTCAATTTGCCATTTTGTGCTTTATTTTGAGGTTTATAAATTTACTAGGTCTTATATACTCATTCCTTGGCACTAATAATTTCGTAGGTTCATTGTCATGGCATCGTTGAGTTTATAAAATTTTCTAAACATATGTAATCATGTAATTAGGAAATTAGAATCCCCATCAAGTTATTTTACTCATATCATTTAAGAAAGTTTATCTTCAAAATAATACTTCTCACATTCTATAAAGCATGTCTACATTTTTATTTTTACTTGTCCAAAAATGCTTATTCTTTACTATAAGCTAGAGCATTTGTTCATCTAGATGGCTCTTATGCATTGCTTTTTTAATATGATGTGAAGGAAATTAATAATTTTCGTCATATATAGCAAGAAATCAATAAGGTGGCCATTAAAAAAATTCCTTCTTTATGTCATTACCGAAAATGTGGCTTTTGATGGACATTTTTATTAAAAAAATCCATTGAAAATTAAATATTTTTTGTTGAAGGCAATCTACTGGTGAAAACGTTTTTTGGATAAAGATGTTTCAATGGAAACACGAGTCAAAAAATATTTTCGATGAACTTTTTGACTAAGTCTTTTATCAATGGGTGGTAGTCAAATTGTCAAGTTTTTGACGAATTTTTTTAATAAAAAGTTTATCAAAAAACTTCAAGGTAGGAGCTAGCTCTTTTTTTGGTGTTTTTACTTTTGATATATATTTTTGTGTATCGATATGATGATTGAGGGAAGAAGAGTTGGATTTTCGTCTTTTAACTTTTTACTTTACACGTAGATTTTGCATTGGTAATCCATTGATAATTTTTTATTTTAAATTAATTTTCTTTTAACCACGACAAAAATTTCACTGTAAATATTATATATTTTTTTAAAAAATAAGTATTCTAATGTTTAATTTATTTTTAAACCTCTAACCCATGCATAGTTAATATTAAAACTTGTGTATGCAATAAATCACAACAATCAACTAAAAATATGAACCAAAATAATCTAGAAAAAAATAAAATTTATATATAGAATATTTGTATATCTTTCAACAAATATAATTCATGTTTCAGATATAATCATCCAACAAATATTATCTAGTAGGTATAAAGAAATTAATATAAAATATAAGAGGTACTATGTGGCACCCCACCCAAGATAATTCTTAAGCAAAGTTGCCATTCCAGTTCAATCTTGATTCTTAGCCCATACACAAGCAATATACCCATAATAAATTTTCAAAATTCTTTAAAGACAACATGAAGCTTTAACTTAATAGATCTTGGCAAAAACACTAAATGCATGCCATAGTTCATTCCTTAGCATCTAACAAAACATACACAAGCTCCAAGTCTTCATTATCAATCTTGACATGTCACAACATCTCAAAATCCAAGCTTAGCATTCAAATAATTCCATATATAAGTTCTAAAGCCTAATCTATTACAAACTATGTTCATGGTCCAAGCTTGTGGTCCGTGTTCATCCTCTATCCCTGTTTGAGAAAATCAAAATAATATAGAAAGGTAAGTCCTAAGGATTTAGTAAGGGAAAAGAAAATGACAAGATTCAAGTAAAGACATTAACAAATAGTAATCAATAAACAAATTCAGTAACAAGCAAAATTTTTAATATGAATAAAAAATGTACATAGCACGCATGATATCAACTTTCACAAGCTGTTGGTCATTCCAACTTTATTGCTCCTAGATTAAGTTGTAATTGCTAGTACCAAGCATCGGTATAGCATAAATAAGATTTCCTTATCACTCCATTGCTTAAGACTTAGCTTGGCATGTAATAACTTGTTATACGGCATGGTCAGTCACATACTGAATCGCATCACTCACAGTTTGTTACCTCTTGCTACTTGTAAGTTAAGATCACAAGTAGGTACTAGTTGGAAGATATATCTTCGCCGGTCCATTTCACTATTATGCCTGGCCATCTTTTGGACCTAGCCCTAGGTCCAACCCCCATGGCATCCCTCTGGGTGATAATCACTAATGGCGTCCCATGAGTTGATAATCGCCCATGTCTTCCTATGGGTTGATAAGATATAATGCCAACAGATAAGAATTTAACTTGTAAAGCCATAATCATGAATATAACAAGGTACGAATTTGGAAAAATCAATATATATAGTACATTAACTAGCAAGGCCGTTTATGGGTTACAAGTAAGTCAACAAAGAAAGTTTGGTGGAATATTAAATCGATACGATCTCTTTGACTACACGCACATTCATAAGATGCTAATGATAAGTACGGGGTCAGCTGGTAAGGCTGTAGGGTTCAAGGGACAAAAAATGAATAACATAACAAGAGTTCTGAGCACCAAAATAGAAATAATAAATTTCGCAATAGAATTAAGATTCAATGAAACAAACAACAATTAAGTATAAAGAATTCCAACAATCAAGGAGTTCAAACAATTTAGGAACATTAATTCCCAAAACAACAAAGTAATCTGACTCTTACAGGGGTTTATAAAGTAAAGACCAGATTGGTAGACCCTTGGAGAGATACAACAAATATTGAATAAGCTTGTATAAAGCAAGAACCAATTGGTAGACCCTTATCTCAATAGCCTTAGGTCCGCTGTCACTACTTATTGGTCTGTAGATCCTACTTCCTCATCACCTTATCAAAAGAGTAAATTATGGTTAAAATCCCCTATTAGCGCTTAATGCTTACAATTATACAATTAACAGTCCTAAAAATCACTAGTTAATCAATCAACACAATAAGTAGGGTTTGATTAGTGCTATCAATTTGAAATGTGTTAATTAAGCCAATTATTATAAAAATAGTCATGAGGTTCTTATCGATTCTAGTAATATTACATAATTAACCTCATAACATTATCCTAAAGCAATAATACCATCATAATTAACCTAATTATCTCCACTTAGTTTTTAAATTCATGAAATCCTCAAATTTAGGGTTTAAATCTTTAAATAACTTAATAAATCCTAGTTAGCATATAATGTGACATATCTAGGTCCACTAAACTATATAATAATCCATGTATGGGAACATATATATCGATCATGTGTCAATTTTTGATTCTTGGCATAGTATAAGGTAAATAAGTGTAATGACACAACATATATGTATATATATGCATATGAATATCTCCAATCCAACTTCTTTACCCAAGATCCAATTATTGAATCCCTAAAATCACAAATCAAGAACAATGTCACTATTGTCGTGATGAGCTAAGGATACCGCCTCTTTGCTGCCATCGCTGTCGGGATAAGCAAGAACCACCACAAAAATATGCCTTTCAAACTCAGTATTCTATATCCATGGTAAATTTCAAGCTCAAATGCTGAGAAAAACCTCAACTATGACCCTAAAAACCCAACCCTACCATTTACTACCGTCACTCGAAGCTTTAATTCTACCAATGTCGATGCTCCAAACATGAATGCAAGGTCACCAACGTTTTCTTGGAGTTGAAAGAAATATAGTCCATTGCTCAAAACCTAAGTCTAGTAGTTAGAGAAGAAGACCCATCACCATAGCCATGGCCGAGACTTCAACTTTGATTCCCAGTAATTCTCCAGTGGTCTCAAGTTTGCATATGGTATAGTTGGGTTGCTAATGAAGGGAGGAAGATAGTGAAGGTCACAATTTTTTAGTCTTAGGTTGTTGTTGAGGTAATCGTTGAAGAGAGAGAGAGAGAGAGAGATGCAATAAGGAAAAAGAAAAGTGAAAAAGCAATGGGGGAAGGAAATGAAATTGATATATTTGAAAGGTAAGTTTTTTGAAACTCACAAATGGCCCCCAAAACTTCATTGCTATTTTCTATTGAGTCCTCTAGTTTATGAAAATATGACTTTGACCCAGTTGACCTAGAAGACTTCCATTCAAACCCCTAAAGTTTTAAATGTGGTCTAATAAAGTCTTATTTATTTGTGAAATAACCCTAAAACTTTAAAGAGTTGTTCAGTTAGGTTTTCTCAAATTTACAAATTAACCTTAAAACTTTTAAAGAAATTAAAATAATTCAAAATTTCTTAAAACAAAATAATATGCAAATTACAACAATCATGAAATATTTAGGGGTGTCATGAACCTTCCCCTCTTAAAGGAATCCGTTCCCCAAATTCTCGTCTTCAACTTGAAGACTTCGATTAATAGCAAGACATATACGGGTCGCGTTCTCAAGTTACCTAAATTAATTGCTATTTTATCCTATTGTCCCAATATACTTCTCCCAATTCCTAGTGGTGTTTATTTCCCTAAGATTTTAAGAACCTTCTATTTCTAGTTCCCATCATATCTATTCTTTCTAAGGCACTTGATGTTACCTTTCTTATCTTTCTTTCAAATTAGGCAACCCTTATGCATGCCATCACATCTTACTCTATACTCAAATGGTTTTCAATTTCACCATGATAAAGAACATGTTATTATTTAAAAGATCAGAAAACCATTATAGCAACCAAAGACAAACAACATCATGAGTTCATACTTAAATGATATTTACGTTAAGGAGTAGTTAAGTTCAAACTTAGCATACTAAACTTCAAAACAAGTCATACATTCTTTAATAGTTAACTATAAGTTCACAAAAACTAAACATATCAGATATAATCATGGATAACACATTAGTTGCTCCTTCGAGTAATCACAATTATGCAGGATCAGACTTTCTTCTAACATTCAAGGACTTAAGTAAAACCTTCTGCCACCGATTTTCCTTTATCTTTTTGAGCACCAGAGATTAATTGTTTGCTGTAAAGGCAATCTCAGAGGAAATATTGCTTATTGCCACACTAAAAGCATCTTTTTAGCTTTCTTCGATAGTTAGATTTCCATGATTTGATGTGCCACAAAATCCACAAACCTTTTTTATGTTCCAAATTGGATTTTTTGCTGTTTCCTACCTAAACTATGTTTTTTGCCATCAATGACTCTGAATTCAAAAGTTGTCTTTATCTTACCTTTTCTCTAATCTGTATGTACCTCAAGAGGTTCTTATTCCACCAGTAAGGCTATCTTTAAGGCTTCATCAAAGTTAGATTGCTAGTATGGCATGAAGGTCTACATATCTCAGATCTTAACCTCTTAATGAATTTGTTAGTCCTACACTCTTCCTCTTTCATTGTCTGTGGGGCATACCAAATCAACCTATTGAATCTTGCTTCATATTGCCATACTATCATATATGTTTGTATAAGACCTTCAAATTCTTTTTTTTGAGCATCTCTTACTTCTTGTGGTATATACCTATCCATAAATTCCCACACGAAGTTATCCCAAGTATGAGGTACCTTTTTATGTTCCCATTGTTAACTTACCAAGGTCTACCATTAACCTATAGCTCTTTCTAACAGATAGATGGCTAATATAACTTTTAAGTTTTCTGGGTAACCTAACATTGGGTAACCTAACATTTGAAAAATATCTTCAATCGCCCTGATCTAAGTTTCTACCTTTTGTGATTTGATTCACTCGTAAACATTAAAAGGTGAAACTTAAGAAGATGTGTTAAAGCCCCAAACTTTAGATGCTCTTCACTTCTCTCAAGGCTATAAATCTGACTTTGTTGTGGGTGCAATTGTAGGAATTGCTGCGACATTGCACTTATCTATTCTATAACTTCTCTCTTTGTTGTTGAATGCACATATGGACCTCGTGTCTCTTCTTCAACACTTATTAGACATCTTCATTCTCAGGTGTATTCTTCTAGACTTTCTCGATTACGAGAATTCATTGGGATTAGTTCTTATGATGCCATTCAATAAGTTGCAAGCTCTACAATTGTAAACTACACTCATCTACAATATTTAAATGAGATTTTTATTAGTTAGTATCTATTCATTGTTAGTTTTCATTGCACAAGATTCAAAATATATATACATAATTTCTTAAATGCATGGCACATCAAAAATCAACTAGTATTAAAATCAAATGTTCCCTCATGAAAGTAAACCTTAAAAGATATTGCTAACAAAGTGTTATAATCCTTACCAACAACTATACATTCACATGACTAGCATACTAGAAGTAAGAGGTTATACACTGGTTAGCCATCCCCGTTATAACCTTCCACTTCCTTAATGTCATGCTTTATCCTAAAAGTTCATATCCCATTCAATTCCATATATGGTATGGGGTATTTATTCTTGATCATAACTTTATTTAACTCTCCTCAAAACTTCTTGAACTTTCAAAAATAAAGAAAAGAAAAGTAAGTTTAACAAATTTTTCAATAACTCATAATAGAAAGAAAAGAAATCAACTAACAAATATCTAAAAGTTAAAATTTATTAATATATTAGGTTATCATTAGTAAAGTTATATTAGTAGATACACTGATTCAAAATCCTTAAAAAGCTAAGCTATCTATCCACCTGAGCATATCTAAAATGGCAAGGCATAAAATAAATATTGTCTAATACTACATGATCAAATAGTTAAAGCTACTACTACCCTATATATATGTGCACCACACATCTATAGACACCAAATCATTTTGCCCTAATCCTCCTCATCAATGATGTCAAACTTAGTATCCTTATTATCGTTTGCCCCTTGCTAGAACTCATCCTCCTCCTAAAGCTAGGGGTCATCCTCATCATTGATCTCTAATGGTGCTACCACTAGGGGCTTTGGGATAGGATCTATCTCGAGAATCTACTCGGCATCATCTTTTAGGTATTCCTATGGATCCTCCATAGGCTCATTTATAGGTGCTTCTATCGATCTCTCCTTGATGTGTACTCTTTATTAGTATCCCTAATTTAGAAAATGATGGACCCTCTGGGATCCGCCTTAGCATCAATCCTGGTGCCTACCCCAATCACATAGTTAATAGTGCTACCGTAGTAAGCCTTCATCTTACTATTCTCATCTATCATAGGGTAGGGCATCTCTACAAATCTCTTATAGTTAGATTCTAACATTCAGAATGCCAACTCCATTTGTGCACGTATATCACGAAGTCCTGCAACTTGAGCCTTTACTGTGTAGACTTGTATGCCCTCTTGTTCAACATCTCCTATGAGTCTATCTATGAGGTAGGCCCTAGCTCTTAATATTGACTCTAGTTGACATACCTTTGCTTGACCTTGCATAAGTGGCTCTTGTTGGTTATATAACTTCTCTTCAAGTGTAAAGTCACTTTCTCCCACTCTAAAACCTGAACTTTATCCTTAAGTTTAGGGCATAGTTTCACAAGGCATTCCATTTCCTTATTCACAACTTGGATCTCATTCTTTAAATCTTCCACGCTATCCTCATTTGCAAGTTCCTTTGCTTTGCCTTGGTTAGCCACCATCCTACAACACAAAATTCACAAAAATCTATTTCATTAGTGCTAAGTAATTAAAGTCATTCCGCATTTACTTGAATCACATAAAACCTTCTAATATGCCCATGATTCCCAAGGTTCGTATCCTACTAACATAAACAAAAGTTCTCAATGGTATTCAACACCTAGGTCATTGATAACCTAAGCTTTGATACCACATATGGCACCCAACTCAAGATAATTCTTAAGCTAAGATGCCATTCCAATTCAATCTTAATTCTAGCTCATACACAAGCAATATGCCCTTAATAAGTTTTCAAAATTCTTTAATGGCAACATCATACTTCAACTTAACAAATTTTGGCAAAAACACTAAATATATGTTATAGTTCATTCCTTAACATCTAACAAAACATACACAGGACTCAAGTCTTTATTATTAATCTTAACATACACAACATCTCAAAGTCCAAGCTTAACATTCAAATAATTCCATATATACATTCAAAAGCTTAATCTATTACAAACTATATTCATAGTCCAAACCTGTAGTCCATGTTCATCTTTTATTCCTATCTAAGAAAATTAAAATAATATAGGAAGGTAAGTCCTAAGGACTTAGTAAAGGAAAATAAAATGATAGGATTCAAGGAAAGCTATAAAGATTTAACAATTAGTAAACAAATTTGATAACAAGCAAGAATGTTTTATATGAATCAACAATGTACATAGCATGCATATATCAAGTTTAATAGGCTATTGGTCATTCTAAACTTATTGCTCCTAAATTAAGTAGTAATTGCTAGTATCAAGCATTGGTATAGCACAAATAAGATTTCTTTATCGCTCAATTGCTCAAGCATTTTGCTCGGCATGTAATAACTTATTATATGGCATGGTCGGTCATATACTAGATCCCGTCACTCATAGTTTGCTACTTCTAGCTACCTATAAGTTAAGATTGTAAGTGGGTACTAGTTGGAAAATATATCTCTGTCAGTCCGTTCCATTATTTTGCCTAGCCATCTTTTGGACCTAGCCTCGGGTTCAATCCCCAATGCATCTCTCTAGGTGATAATCACCTATGGCATCCCATGAGTTGATAATTGCCCATGTCTTCCCATGGGTTCATAAGATATAATTCCAATAGATAAGAATTTAACTTGTAAAGCCATGATCATGAACATAACAGGTTATGAATATGGAAAAATTAATATATATAGTATATCAGCTGGTAATGCTATTTAGGGGTTGCAACTAAGTCAATAAAGAAAATATGGTAGAATGCTAGGTCAATAGGATCTTTTTAATATCAAATAGGTTTATAAGAAGATAATGATAAGTACATGGTTAGCCAACAAAGTCGTAGGGTACAAGAAATAGAAAATGTATAACATAGCAAGAGTTTTGGATACTAGAACAGAAACAAGAAATTTTGCAACCAAATTAAAATTCAATGAAACAAACCCTCATAGGGGTTTATGAAACAAACAACAATTAAGCATAAAGAAGTCCAACAATCAATAAGTTCAAATAATTTAAGAATATTAATTCGCAGAACAACAAAGTGATTAATCCCTCATAGGGGTTTATTGAGCAAAAACTAGATTGGTATACCCTTATAGGGGCACAACAAATACTGAATAAGCTTGTGCAAAGCAAGTACCAATTGGTAGACCCTTACCTTAGTGGTCTCAGACCCATTGCCATTATCTACTGGTCTATGAGTCCCACTTTCTCGTCACATAATCAAAAGAGTAATTATGGTTGAAACCCTTGTTTGACTCTTAATGCTTACAATTACACTTTAACAATCCCAAAAATCACTAGTTAATCAATCAACATGATAATTAGGGTTTGATCGGTACTATTTATGTGAAACATGCTAATTAAGCCAATTATTACAGAAATATTCACGAGGTCTGTATTGGTTCTAGTAATGAGATGTAATTTGGTCCTTAATTACATAATTAACTTTATAAAATTATCCCAAATCAATAATACCATCACAATTAACCTAATTATCACCACTTAGTTCTCAAATTCATGAAAACCTCAAATTTAAGGTTTAAATCCTTGAATAACTTAATTAATCATAGTTAACATATAATGGGACATATCTAGGTCTACTAAACTATCTAATAATCCATGCATGGGAATATATATACCATAAATGTATCGATTCTACATTCTTGGCATAGTACAAGATAAATGAGAGTAACAGTACAATATATATGTATATATATGTAATATCTCTAATCCAACCTTTTTACCCAAGATTCAATTATTGAAGCCTTAAAATCAAAAATTGAGAACACCACCATGATCGTCACGATAAGCTGAAGATGTTGTTTCTTTACTACTACTAAAATAGGCTAAAACTACCATCAAAATGTGCCTTTCAACATCAGCAGTCTAAATCCATGGTAAATTTCAAGCTCAATTGCTAGGAAAGCCCTCAATTTCAACCCCAAAAACCTAGCACCACCACTCACCACCATCGTTCGAAGCTCTGATTCAACTATTGCTGCTCCAAACTTGAATGTAAGGTCACCATCTTCTTTATAGAGCTGAAAGTAACACAACCTACAACTCACAACCTATGTTCAATTACCAGAGATAAAGACCCATCACTGGTGTCATGGATGAGACTTGAGCTTCGATTGCTTGCGATTCTCTGGTGGTCTCAAGCTTGCATATGGTGTGTTTAGGTTATTAGTGAGAAGAGAAAGATAGTGAATGTCTCAATTTTTTTATCTCAAGGTGTTGTTGAGGAGAGAGAGAGAGAGAGAGAGAGAGAGAGAGAGAGAAACAGTGAGAAAGAAAGAAAATGAAGAAAAAATAAGAAAGGAAATAAAATTGATATATTTAAAGGGTAGGTTTTTAGAAACTCTCAATTGGCCCCCAAAACTTCATTACTATTTTCAATTGAGTCCTTTAGTTTATGAAAATATGACTTTGACCTAGTTGACCTAGTCTAATCAAGTCTTATTTATTCATGAATTGGGCCCAAAACTTTAAAGAGTTGTTCAATTAGATTTTCTCAATTTTTCAAATTAACCCCAAAAATTTTAAAATAATTCAAAAATTCATAAAATAAAATAATAATATGTAAATTATATGAATCATGAAATTTTTAGGGCAGTCACATAGCATTATCTTGACAATCATTTTCAATGTAATCATTGGGTTCCTAATCATCTCCTTCAATGTCATTATCCTCACTATTTGTAGGTTACCGCTTGCGTAGATGTAAATGTGCAAAGATTGAGCAACCCAACACATTAAAAGTCTAACTTCTACATTATCACCTGCTACTAAGTTATAAGTAGATTATGACGCTGCTCAACTATAGTTTACATGTTGTCGTCGTTTGTTATTGTACGACACAATTATGATTGACTTGAACTCTTATCAATAGATCTAGCAAGATAATGTGTATTCTCATCTCCTTATGCTATACCTCTAATTAAGTTAGCAAAGTCACTGAACATGAAGGCTCTTCATTGGGCTTACAATAGCTGCTCGATGTTTGTTGGTGCTTTAATCCATACTCTTTTTTGTTATTGGTCCTAACAACCTTTAAACAAATATCAATCTTGGATTACTGATTCCCAACACTAGTGCCCTCATTGCCAAATTCTCCTCTAATTTATAAACCTAATTAAGTTATATAAAATTTTAAATATTAGTTAATCAAAGAATATAACTAAAACTTTAATTGGATAAAAACTTACTTAAAGCTTTCATGACCATTAGTCCACCTACTTACTATCTATCTTCATCCTGTAGGTATGAATAAATTACTTACCATATGCTAGAGGAATGTTTAACTCAACATTAGAGGACTTTAGTTGGGGACCATATAGACAAACCTAGCATGCTCATTTTAGCTATAGGTTTGACTCATGCTCTTCAGTTGGAACTTCAACCTAGATTGCTAAAGAACACATCTTAATTCCTCAAGTTCTTATCAAATCCACCATATAGTACATCCATCCAGGCATTGCTTCATCAGTTGGTGTCATATGTTGATGTAAACATGTAGTTAAAGGTATAGTGAACATAAGATGAATTATTTCTATGATAAAAAACCATATCCCAAACCCACTCTTTGAAAAAGAAGATATCTTTAGGCCCAACATGCCACTCAAACAAAATGGTACTGCTTTCTATTTGCCAATTTTGCATATCATTGAATAGAAGATAAATGTGCACTTTTTGGGCTGCAAAAACTCCTAAGCAATAATAGTTGGCACAAGTTCTAAATCTAGTATCATCCCAGGACCATCACAATTTCCCACATGATCACAAGAGTCGCAACATTATGAGGATTTTTCTCACCATCATCCTAGCATAATATTCCTGAAGGAAAAATGGAGAGGTATCATCAAGTTTCAGTCACAATATGGAAGTTGCCTACTTTATCTAAGAGATCTTCAAGCACAATTGCACTGCTATGCGCAACTAGTTGGAGAGAGATTGAGAACAACATACCATGAGTTATCATCGTTTTGAGAAAAATGAGTGGGAAATATGTCAAACAAAGTCTAACATTTGAACAAGCGCCTCAAGGACCAGGTCAATTGCCAATCTAATGCCTTTCTCTTAAAGAAGATGCTCATTGTAGAAAAAAGGAAAGAAAAGTCCCTTTGACCCAAGAGATCATTGATGAAAGAATAGCATTAGATACTAAAGTCCCAACTTACCTGCCCTGTTATGATAGGTCTTCCAACCCCAATGAGCACTTGCCACAGTTCAAGCACATTATGCAACTTTGTAGACATTGTGAGAATATTCATGCCAAAATTTTGTTAGAATAGTGCCCATAAGCTAATTAGATTGGCCTTGTAAACTATTTTCTTGTAAGATAATCTTGATTAAATGATATTCATTATATAGCCATCTTCATTTATTTCACTTGTATTTGGATGAGATCCTAGATCACATAAAATTATGAGACTTGGGCACATAATGATTAGTGATCATGGAACAAGTCTTGCATGGTCATGATCATAAATCTTTCAAGTTATAGGATCTTATGAGACAAGGCATATAAGATTCAAATAGACATATACTAATGATATATAAATATAAGGATTTAATGTAGCTCTGTTCCATGAGCTATCCTATATGAGACATGAATGCATTTTAGTGGTTGCTTGTTAGAGAACAAGGCACTAAAAACTTTCTTGGAGAGTCCACTAGATGGCTATCGTGGCAACTTCTCCCACTTATGCTAATGTATATTATTAGTTCTTTGACTTGAGGATCCATGGTAATCTTGTGTTTAGTCCTTGTACTTTGACTCTTCATTGGTCACTTAATGGGCCACTTAAGTTGAGATTGGGCATGAGCTAATGAACATAAGGGTTTGTGAGATCCAAGATGAAATTTGATTCTTCGTCTTTGTAAAGGGTAAGTACATCTCCTATGTATTCTATAATTATCGATTCTAAGAAATCCTTATGTAAGGTGATGTGACAATTTGAAAAGATGTTTCCGAAGATGTGGTCACAAAGAAAATCAAACATTAAGAATAAAAGCTTAGCATCGAGGGTATTAGAAAGTTAGCAAATATCTTGTCCTAGGCTTTTTTCATGGAGACAAGAGACAAAATAACTGCATTTGCATAGTACGCGTAGTGGTAGAATGGTTCTCCAAGAGCATTCATTTTATCCAATTAATTGGGCTCCATGGGTTTGAGGTTAGATATCGATCATGGATATTGGTTACTCTTCAATTATTAAGATTAATTAAATTAGGTTACTTAGTTTAAAAGAGTTAAACTAATGTGAATATTTGATATATAAGTCGTAAGGAGTTGTGATCCCATATCCAATAAATGGTAGAATCTAATGAGTCATACACAAAAGCTAATTGCATAACCTATTGAAGGAAGGAGAATTTTGTAAGAGTTAGAAAATTCATGATCGATTTTGAAAAGGGATAAAATTAGAATTATTTTGGTTTAATCAATTTAAGGGTTAAATTGGTTAAATTAATTTAAGACTTAAATTAAGATCAATTAATTAAGAGTTAATTAATTGATCTCACATGACTAACAATTGGTCGAGTTAATTTAATAGTTAAATTAATTTTGACTAGCTTACTGAGTTAAGCACTTTGACTTAAGAGTTAAGTCAAAGCATTATTAATTAAATTAAAGTATTTATGTTAATTAAATTGGAGAGTTAATTTTGGAGGAAATTATTAAATGAAGGGTTCATTTAGTATGGAATTAAAATCATTTGGAAGGTATTTCATGAGATAAAATGTAGATTCCAAATGATATCCAAATTCACACCTCACTAATTATTAGTGGCAACCTTGGCATGGACATGTGGCGCCTCCTCATTGAAGATGGTGTGTGACCACACACCATCCTTCTTCTATATATAGATATAGGAAAGGGGCGGCCACTATACATGCATTTTGTGAGGTGTGAATTATTCTTCCAATAACAAACTTTGTTAGTGGGCATCTAATAGTTGGATTTTCCAAAATTCTCTCCAACCTCCTTCATATTCCACTTCCATTTCAAAGCCTTTATTCCTCCATTTTTATGCAAATATCTCCATCCATTTTTGTAGAAAAAAGGCCTTAGTATTGGTATGACTATTTCATTAGAGGCAAAATGTTTTAGGTTGCTCTTTCTCTTATTGAAACAGTTTCTAGCAGCCTCTTCTAGCGAGTTCTGGGGGACCTTTTAGGTTCTAATCAAGCTGAAATTTTGATTGTAGAATCCTCAAGGGGTTGAGACATTCTGGTAAAATTTCCAAATAAAAAAAAGGAGTTTAACTTGGGGAAATCAATTGGTGTTTCTGCTACGCTAGTGAGGGACAACTTCAAGAGTTGAGGGGTATTTTCCCTTATTCCTTGATTTTTGGCTCTATCAAGATATTTTCCTCTCTAAATTTGAATCCTATGCATGTCTAGATCCTTATGGATATGTGTAGATTAGTTTTATTGGGTTTTTTCAAAATATTTGTATCCTAGCGCTACACATGCCTTCAAATTTTTTGTTACCACTTACAAAGGAATGGTGTTTGATTAGTTTTCGAAGTTAAGGATAAGGTTGATATTTTGTTATGACTAGCTATGCGTTAAGTTTCTCCACTAGTTCACAAGCAAACAAAAGTTCAAACTTTCTCACATCCATCTCCATTTAGTTGAGCAAAATGAAGGAAATCATTACGAAAAGTTTTAATTAGTTTCAATAATGAAGTACCAGATGTCAATAATCCTCATGTTAATTTTATGGTTGATTTTTTACTTTTAAGTTTATGACATAATGAGTGTACTAATAATTTAGTTAGAGGATGCATGCATATCATGAAGCATCTCATGACCTAACCAACAAATAGATGTCCCAAGAAGAGATGAATGGAATAACGGTTAAGGCCTTGAATCAAGGGAAAAAAAGAAGAAAGAAAGAATAGCAATAAAGAGACTAACATCAGAAGAAGAGAAGCTATTTACCTATTAAGAGGTTTCACTACTACACCTCTTAATACAACTAGGACCACTACTCTGATGTCTAACTCCGAGCTAAGTATCGACAATCTTGCAAGAATTCATGTATGAAGTTGCAAAAATCATTATGGTAGTTTATCGTTAGCTTACAAGGTAATGCACCAATGGTATTTTTAGCTAACTAAACTTAAGGATGCGGTTGATTTCTTGACCATATGCAAATCTTGTCATTCCTATTAAAACATCAGCATTAGTACAGTGCAGCCACGACAAGCTTTAGCATATCCTGGCCCTTTGACCAATGAGAAATCAATATTATCGGGCTATTTCTCAAGTTATCTAGCTAAAAAACGTTCCTCCTCGTGCCATCAAATACTTCACCAAGTGCATAGAAGCTAAAATTTTGCCTAAAATCATTAACATTAGGCTTCATCGATTATCTATTTACCTTGCGTAATAAGAGACTCTTTCTGAATACAATTTGAGAATAACTTGACAAAACATGTGCATCACTAACCTAGTTCCAAAAATTTCATTTCTTTCAAGCAAAGCACTTATTTGGCCAACACTTTGATCACTTTCTAATTTTTATTGACTTTAATGCTCAAAGCCCTATCTTGACTACGAAAGTTAAATGGAGTTTTAAATTCGAATCTTTTTAGCTTAAATATAAGGATTGTGAAAATTTCATTGAGGATTCATGGCTTTATAATACTTCTAATTTAAATTTTGGTGCCCTTAGTAATGCTCTTAAAAATTGTACGCTAGGGCTCATTCAATGGGACATGGATGTAATCGATTTTGTTAAAAATTGAATTCAATCTCTTCCTGATTTGCTAGAGGTACTATCTAAAGGACTTCAGATTTATGATTCCAACAACACATTTCCTATCCAAAAACTAAGATGAAGGACCTACTTGATAAGGAAGAATCTATGTTGCAGCAACATTCAAGGATTGAATAGACAAAAGATAGAGATCACAACACCAAACGTTTTCATGCTAAAGCTTCAACCAAATTTAGAAGTAATCTTATTACTAGTCTAAAATTAGAGACAGGTGAATAGTTCACTAAAGTGTTGAATTAGATCTCTAGTAATTACTTTGAGAATTTATTTCAATCAAAATATCCTATCGAGTCGGTTATGGAGTCTACTCTTGTCAACCTATCTCCCATAGTCACATAGGATATGAACCAAAATTTGATAGAACAATACTTGGTCAAAGAGGTTAAGTAGGCATTGTCCCAAGGTTAGTAAGCTTGAGATGATTAGTTAATTTTGATCGATGGGCTTATGTAATGTAGCCTACAAGATAGCTTCAAAGATGATTATGAATAGATTTAAACCTTATATAGATAGTATCATCTTTGAAAACCAATTTGCATTCATTCCTTCAAGGTAAATAATTGGTAATGTTCAAATGGCTTTCAAAATTAACAATTATCTTTGTAAGGCTAACTGAGGGAGAACTTGAAAAATAGCTACTAAATTAAATATGAGTAAGGCTTACAATAATTCGTGCACTGAAAACTTGAGAGCAACTTCTAAATATTAAAACACACATTACTGATGGAATTTCAAATCTAAAACACCTTTCAAAAATAAAATTTCAAGTGCTTAATCATGCTTCAAAAATAAAGTTAAAATGAGAATCACATTCTTCAAAAATCTCCAACAAAACTCCAATCAAATTGGATCCAAAAATGACCAAAACTCTTTTAGGCCATCATCAACATGCTATATCAACATATAAAATTATCTAGTGCTAATTCAACATTCAACATTAGAAGCAATGAATTAAAACATACTAATCACATGAATTAACAATTAAAATACATATTAGCTTGGTTTTAATTCGTCAATGAAGGAGTCACACATAACATCATCCAAACCCTCCAATCCATCATATGAATTGAGAATTTGATGATTTTAGTCAATTCATCACATGATTCAATCAATCAAAAATCCAAATCAAAGCATGAATTAGGCTCTAATACACTTGGAAGCTAATGTAGCACTAGGATCCAATAAATAAAACTCCAAAAGCTAAAATTAAATAAACTACACAAGATAACAATGATTTAAATGTATGTATGATTCACATTTAGGTACAAAGATACCTTGATTAGCTTAAATCCAAGGAGACAATGAACAACTCTTCTTCAATCCAAAAATTGTGAAACAGTGGCACAGTTGAAAGGATGTAACTTTTGTAGAATCCACACTCCTCCAAAAATTTCAAACAAATTTTAGTAGCTTCTCAACTCTTTTATGAATCTACTGTGAAAATTTCATATCAAAATTCCTTTTGTCTCCTGGATGAAAATTGCCAAATTACTGCCCTAGTTGGTTGATCTTCAAAGGCTAGTAATCCAATTGTTTTGCCTCTACCAATATGACTTACACACCAATGCACTATCCTATTTCTCCTCACTATTATCTGGAGATGGAGAGGAGAAATGAGAGGTAGATGGCTGATTTTTGGGTTGGAGAAAAAGAGAGAAATGGAGCTTCAACACATGAGGCGACTTTTGAAATTATAGGAAAAAATGTGAGAATCTAATTCTTCATAGGGAAATGCATAATGCTACCCACTCTCACCTCTATATCTATATATAGAGAGAGGATGGTGTGGTGTCGAGGTGGCATCACACCTTTCTCAAGGTGGGGGACCACCAACTTGCTTGCAAGTTTGTAAATTCAAATAAAATTTGAATTTTTTGTGTATTTTAATTATATTTGAAATCTAATTTCAAATTAATTAAAATGTCACAGCAAATGAGCCTTTCATTTGAAATTTCCCTCCAAAATAGATTTCTCTTATTAGTTAAATTAAACAATTTAATTTAATTAATTAACTATTGGCTTAACTCTTAAGTCAATTAATTTAACTCCTTAAACTAAGTTTTGTTAACTTAACGCTTTAAGTTAACTTGACCAATTGATAGTCATAGAGTAGCAAATAATTAACTCCTTAATTATTGGTCTAATTTAATTTCTTAAATTAATTTATCAATTTAATAATTAAATCAATCAAGCAAAAGTTGACCTCAATATATGGTCACCCCAAAATGGGTCACTTGGTGTGAATTTCCTAACACTTAGAAAGATTCCTCCATCAATTAGGAAATGTAATTGGCTTTTGTGTATGACACGATAGGTTATACCATTCATTGAACATGAGCTCACAATTCCTTATGATTTTTAAATATCATATATTCATTATAGTTTAAACTTCTTTAAACTAATCGACTCAATTCAACTAATCACCATTAATTGAAGAGTACCCAATTTTCATGGTCGATGTCCAAGCTAAAGCCTATGGAGCCAAACTAATTAGCAGAAATGAATGCTTTTGGAGAACTATTATATCACTATGCATACCATACAAATACGGTATTTTCATCTCCTATCTCCTGAAAGAGGGCCGTGGTAAGATATTTGTTGGTTTTCTAATAGCCTCTATACTATGCCTCTATTCCTATTGGTCAATTCCACTTTATGATCTCATCTTTGGAAAACTCCTTTTCCAAATTATCATATTACCTTGTATAAGGATTTCTTGAAATCAATCATTATAGAATGCATAGGAGTGCACTCATTCTTCACAAAGATAATGAGTCAAATTCTATCTTGAATCTCACAAACCTTCATATTTAAGTAGCTCATGCCCAATCACCATTAGAACAACCCACTAGGTGACCAAGAAGGAGTCTAAGCATGAGGATCTAAACATAAGGTTACCATGGATTCTTAGGTTAAAGGACTAATTATATGTACTAGCGTAAGTTGAAGAACTTGCTACTATCAACTTGCCACTTCGGCTACCTATGAATTCTTTAGGTAGGCCTTCAGTGCCTTGTTCTTTAACAAGCACTCACTGACATGTATCCATATCTTATATGGGATTGCTCATGGAATAGAGCAACATATAACCCTTGGATTTATGCATCATTAATGCAAGTCTATATGGATATTAGATGCCATGTCTTGTAAGATCCTATAACTCGAAAGATTTAAGATCATGACCATGTAAGACTTATTCCATGATGTACCACCCAATGTGTGACAAAGTCCTATAGTCTTGTGTGATCTAAAGGCTTCATCTAAATGCTAGTATAGTAATTAAGAGCATAAGATGAAGAAGGCTATATAAAGAATATTACTCAATCAAGATTATTTTACAAGGAAATAGTTTTACAAAGCCAATCTAATTGGCTTGTGGTATATTATTCCTACAAAACCATCATTTGTTTTCAGTAAAAATTCATTTCTAGATTTGTAGCATATAATTCAGCATACTTTGGGTATATGAGTTCATGAAATGTATAATAAGTACCTTAGACTCCTATCAGTGATTGAAAGATCTAAAAATGATATTTTCTCATATATTCAGTAGAGGGTTTGGAATAGAATTAAGGATAGAGTGAGAGGACCTTATCTTTAGTAGGTAAAGAAGTTTTTCTAAAGTTGGTGGTCCAGGCAATCGCAACCTATGTGATGAGTTGTTTCAAGTTTCCAACCTATGTTGTTTCAAATATTGAATCTATAATGGCCTATTTTTGGTGAGATTTTAAGCAAACACAAAAAATTCATTTGATCAAATAGGAACTTCTTGGTTATAGTAAAAGAGAAAGTGGAATAGGTTTTTATGATCTTCGTTTCTACAACATAGCATTTCCAGCTAAATAAGGTTGGTGATAACTTAAAACGCCTAATGCTCTGATGCTAATTTATTCAAAGCAAGATACTATCTAGATTATGATGTTATTCATGCTCCTTTGGGGTCCAATCCTTCCTTACCATAGAGAGGAATTTGAGAGTCTTTGTCTTTACTTTGTGATGGCCTCTAATGGAGAATTGGTTATGGAAGTAAAGTTCACATTTGGCATGATAAATGGGTAGCTTGTCCACCTTTATTTAAAGTGTTTTCACCCCCAAAAAGTACTCCATTAGGTGTTCTAGTCTCTAATTAATTTCTCTATAGGCAACTAGAACACTAATTTAGTTAAGAAATTTTCACAAAATCAGATGTTGATGCTATTCTATGCATTCTGTTAGCAATGAGTGAAAACACAAATGAAATTGTTTAGCACTACACTCATTTTGGTTATTTTTTTGCTTGGTCTACATAATAATTTGGGCATTCTCAAGTGCAAGAAGTTAGAGGCTAATAGAGGATCTCGTAGCTCATTGAATATTCCAGACTTTTGATTTATCTAGAGCTATAAAATACCTCCCAAGATCAATCAGTTCATGTGGCAAGCTTGTCATAGTATTCTCCTAACAAAAGACTTATTGTGACAAAGGAAAATTCTAGATGACCCATTTTTGTGATATTTATGAGAATTCAAAAGAGGACATCATTCACTATTTACTACATTGTCATTCCGCATGACAATTTTAGGTCATACTAAATTTACCTGTATTCATAATTGCCTAGCTTGGATCTCCTGGTACATACCCAGCTTGATGGATATAGAAGCAGTAAAAGTTGTAGCAGCAAAAATGCCTTGTGAGATTGCTAACCAATCCTCCTAGTTAAATGTAGTGATAAAAGGTGATTGTCTTCAAGTCATTCAAAGCCTTTAAAGTAATGATACTAACCTATCTTCTTCGACTATGCTTATCATTGTAGATACCAGGAATTGTTCTCATAGTGGTACCCACTAGGTTTTCAAGCATGTTCGATATGGTGGTAATATATATGCCCATCACCTAGCATAACTAGCTCATTCCCTCCATTTTTCTCATGTTTCAGTCACTGATGTAATTAACTATGCCTTATCTTTTTACTCTTAATCTATAAGGTTCTTCATTTTCACTCAAAAAAATTAAAAAAAAAATAGGACTCAAATATTTCGCAATATCTCTATCTCGATCAATCAATATCTCTTTATATTTCTTATCATCGCTAGTTTTTGACAATAATCATAAACTAATTTACACCAAGGTTGAACAATCCAAAGGCAGCGGTCCTTATAAGTGTATAGGATCTTGGTTCAAATATGTGATGAACAAAAGAAAATAAAATCTAGAGCCAAAGATTTTAGAGTTAATGATAAATGTCATCCCAATGTTACCATTACTGTTGAAAGGTGTCACACGCATGAAGTGCAAAAGCCAAAACCAAGAAAGAAAAAGAATCTACTGTGATGCTGATGCCATTAACTTTATGGAGATAGAGAAAATCAAGAAGTGTCATGAGAAACTTTTCATTGTTGATGGAAGATCTTCTAATATGGAAAAATTGCAATTTTAGTCCTTCAACTATTGTCTTTTTGATTTTTGGTATATTGTGTTTGGGGGTTAGCAAAATTGGTTCATTCTCTCGTAATATCTCGCACATTTAGTATAATTTTTCATAATTTTAATCTTTTGAGTTGGAAAATTGTTGGAAAATTTCCCCACAATTATCCTAGTTTGCACCAATTGGGCACAAATTTTGTGCATTTTGTACCAATGATCACGTCCATACCACATCAACCAGTTGAAAAAAGGCCGAAATGTTTTTTATTAATGGAATATGAAAAATTATAAAAAAAATATTTAAAATAAATCCAAATTATTGTGGCAACTGCAAGAAAAAATTTGAAAGAAAAATTTGTAAAATAATTGCATGTGAAAAATCATGAAATGTTTAAGATAGTTTTACAAATATGAAAATTGAAAAAAAAAAAAAGATGAGAAATTTTTTAAATAATTTCATGTGAAAAATAAAAAAAATTAAGATAATTCTAAATAATTGTGGCAATTGAAAAAAATGATAAAAATTAAAATAACAACATTTGAAAATTATGAAATGTTTAAGATAATTCCAAGTAATTATGGCAATTGAAGACAAGTTGAAGAAAATTTAAATATAATGGCATGTGAAAAAATATGTAATGTTTAAAATATTCTAAATAATTTTGGCAACTAAAAAAAATCTTAAAGTTCTTTTAAATAATGGCATGTGAAAAATTATGAAATGTTTAAGATAATTCCAAATTATTATGGCAATTGAAAGAAAAAATTTGAAAAAAAACTATAAAACAATTACATGTGAAAAATCATGAAATGTTTAATATAATACTAAAAATGTGAAAATTTAAAAAAAAAGCTAAGAAATTTCTTAAAATAATTTCATGTGAAAAATTACGAAACATTTAAGATAATTCTAAATACTT
>JACGDI010005515.1:1665366-1778079 GCA_014898725.1 Jacaranda copaia
AAAAAAAAAAAAAAAAGCTATAAAAATTTAAATAGTAACATGTGAAAATTAGAAAATGTTTAAGATAATTCTGAATATTTTAAAAATACAAAAAAGCGGAAAATTTTTTCAAATAATTGTTGGAATAATGCCCCATAATCCAATTGAATTGGCCTTATAAACTATTTCATTATAAGACAATCTTGACTGAATGATATTCATTATATGGCCATCTTCATCTTATGCTCTTTATCTACTTCACTTACATCTGGATAAAGCCCCAAGATCGCACAAGATTACGGGACTTGATCAAGCACTGGGTGGTGATCATGCAATAAGTTTTACATAATCGTAATCTTAAATCTTCAAAGTCATAGGATCTTATGAGATATGGCATCTAAAATTTGGATAGACTTGTACTAACGATACATAAATTCAAGGGTTGGATGTTGCTCCATTCCTTAAGTAATCCTATATGAGATATAGATGCATATCAGTGGGTGCTTGTTAGAGAATAAAGCATTGAAGACCTGCCCAAAAAATCCACTAGATAGCTATAAGGACAAATTGATAGTGGCAAGTTCTCCCACTTATGTTAGTGTATATAATTAATCCTTTGACTTAAGGATCCATGGCAACCTTGTGTTTGGTCCTTATACTTTAGCTCTTCTTTTGTCACTTAGCAAGCTACTCGGGTTATGTGTTTTACAATGATCAATTCTAAGAAATTCTTAAACAAGGTAAAGTGATAATTTAGGAAGGCGTTTCCACATGTAAGGTCACAAAAGGAATTGAAC
Organism: Jacaranda copaia; assembly: GCA_014898725.1. Taxonomy (NCBI): domain Eukaryota; kingdom Viridiplantae; phylum Streptophyta; class Magnoliopsida; order Lamiales; family Bignoniaceae; genus Jacaranda; species Jacaranda copaia. The sequence goes on from JACGDI010005515.1 coordinate 1,666,143, forward strand.
ATTGAGAATACAAGCATAGTATCAAGGCTAATAAGGAGCCGACTAATATCTTGCTCTATGCCTCGTTCAGAAGATAGGAGATGAAAGGACCATATTTTCATGGTACATGTAATGTTAGAATAGTTCTTCAAGAGCTTTCATTTCGGCTAACTAGTTAGGCTCGATAGGCTTAAGGTTAAACATCAACCATGGAGATTGGGTACTCTTTAATTAATGAGATTAATTGAAATGAGTAGCTTAGCTTAAAAGAGTTTAGGCTAACATAAATGTTTGATATTCCATAAGTTATAAGAAATTGTAAGCCCATGTTCAATGAATGGTAGAGTCTAATGGGTTACACACAAAAGTCACTAACATGAACTATTGAGAGAAAAAGAATTTTCCAAGAGTAAGAAAATTTATGACCAATTTTGGAAGAGGCAAAATTGTAGTCATTTTGGCCTGATCAATTTAAACATTAAATTGATTAATTTAAGAGTTAAACTAAGATCAATTGATTAAAAGTTAATTAATTGATGCCACGCAACTATCGATTGGTCAAGTTGATTTAAAAGTTAAATCAATTTTGATTAGCTTAAAGGTTAAGTCAAAATATTGTCAGTTAAATTAAAGTGTTTAAATTAATTGGAGACTTATATTTTTGAGAGAAAAATTAATTGAGGAGTTCATTTAATATGGAATTGGAATTTAATTGGAAGACATTTCATAAAATGAATTGTAAGTTTCAATTAAAATTCTTATTTACTAAGCATTAAAGGTTAGTGGCCACCTAGGCATGGACACTTGACACATTCTCCTTAAGAGTGGTGTGTGACCACTCACCATCCACTCCTATATATAGATATATGAGGGAAGGATGTGCGGCCACTTGGATATTGCAATCAAGGTGTGATTATTCTCCCAACAAACTAGTGTAGTGGGCATTTAATTTGTTAGCATCCCCATTATTTTCTCCAACTCCCTCTACCTTCCAACTCCATATTCCCAGCCTTCTCTCCTATATTATATGTAGATATCTCCATCTATATTGTAGATAATAGGTCATAGTTGTGGTGTGTGGACTATTTCATTAAAAGCAAAACATTTAGGTTGCTTTTGCTTTTGCTGAAGTTGTTTCTGGCAGTCTCTTCCAGCTAGTTTTGGGAGACCTTCTAGTGTTTTGATTGGACTAATTTTTGGACTGTAGAATTCTCAAAGGGTTGAATCATTCCAATAAAGATTTTAGCTTGAACGAGGAGTCCAGCTTGGGAAATATTAGTGGTGATCTTGTTATGCTAGTGAGGATCCTTTTCAACAGTAGAAGGGAGTTCTACTCTTACTCTTCATTTTCTATTTTCACCAAGGTATTTTCTTTCTCTATATTTGAATCTTTTCCATGTATTGATCCTTGTGGTTGTGTGTGTGCTAGTTTATTCAGTTTTTGTTTTTTTGAAATATTTGGATCCTAGCTCCACACATACCTTTAAGTGGTATCAGAGCCTTATTCATGCATGGATTTGGATTTTGCTTGGATGATTAGTTCTTGTGAAGAAATGCTTTTCATCACCATGTACTCAATCCTTATGATGGGTTGGATTGTATGGATGATTTTGTTTATGGCTCCTTGGTTGTGCACTTTAAATCTTGCTATTATGTGTTTTAAATGTTAAATCATTAGATGAGTATGTTTTAATTCATTCTTGCTAATGTTAAATTTTGATTTGGCTTTAGTGGATGTTATATTGTGATATAGCATGTTGAGAATTTCCTTAAGTTGTTTTGGTCATTTTTGGGTCTAACAAGACTGGATATAATTGGAGATTTTTGAACAATATGATTCTTGCTTAAACTCATTTTTTCAAGCATCATTAAGCACTTGGGATTTTTATTTTAAAAAGTGTTCTAATCTAAAATTTACATCTATTTTGTGTGTTTTGATGTTTAGAAGTTATTCTAAAAATCTTGGTACACAAAAGTTAAGCCAAAAATAGACGTTCAGCAGTGCATAATAGGGCAATAATCGAGAGGTAGCTGCCCAGCAATAAGCCAACCTCGGCTAGCAATGCCCAGTTTGATTTTAGGTGAGTTTTGAGCCTTATTTTGGGTTTCTTTTGTGACCATAATTACATTGAAACACACAATCTGGGTGCACAAGAGTTGCACAAGTTCTCAAGAATGTGTTGGACATTTTTTATTACTTTTTAAAACTTGTTAAAGTTAATTTGCAATTGTGGCAAAAATATGATGTATAATTGTTATGCTTGCTTTTGCATGATTGATTATCTGTTAATATGTTTAGCACTTAATTGATGAAACTGAATGTTGATTCTTGATTTATTTATTATTCATTTAAATGTTGAATGGATGATGAATGAATAGAGATGATCATGTACTTTTAACATTGATTGTATTTATTTCATGTTGTTGAAATGGGTTGTATTAAATGGGGCTTGCATGGCTTTTGTTCTATCTTGTAAAGGTTATAATAGTAGAATTACTAAGAGTGAGGTTTTCTTTCTCCTGTAAAAGTTGCAAGGAGCCAAAAGGATCCAAGGAGGATTGAAGACCTATAAATGTATGGGATACAGTCATGTAATAACTTAGTTTAATCAACTCACTTAAAATCAATCAAGTGATGCACCTATGGCTCTAAGTGCATCACTTGGTTAGGCTCACGATCATCCCACCCTAGAATTATGCTAGGCTACTTATTTATTTATGCTTTCATATCCTATTGATGTATAAGATACATGTTTATGATATAGACAACTTAAATAAGAAAATAAAAATTATGAGAGATTTGCAAGCAAAAACCCCCATTTAAGATATCTAAGTGCTTTTCAAATATTAAGTTAAAATGGATATAAATTAAAAGAGTTTTAATTAATTTAAGCTTTCTACCAATAGTATATGGCATGACGATGCTGCCACCGTTGTGTGATGTATATTTGGTTACGGGGGTTACATTTAGGTGGAAAGATGTGACCATAAACTTTGTATGAGATGCATCTTTGATTTGTGAACACCTATGACTAATGAGCTCCAAGAGACTCACTAGCATATGAGATATGTAAGTGAGATCTACAAACACCTACAAGAGGTATATGGTGTGCAATCAAGACACAAAATATTTGCCTTGTCCAAGGAGCTTTTTAGGTCAAGGATGGCTGAAAGTTTAAGTGTTCAGGCTCACATGCTAAAGATGATTGGACTCATTGAAATATTTAGATAACTTGACGTGATCATGGATAATGACCTTTATGTGGATCTAATCCTCTAGTCATTGCCCTTATTATTTGACCAATTGTTGTTCACTTTAACATGTCCAAGAAATAGGTTACGATCAACAAATTGGTGAACATGCTTGTGACTACTGAGGTAACAATGAAAAGAAAAAAACTTATTGTGCTTACTTCTTCCTCTAAGTCGAAAAGCCCTAATGGCCCAAGAAAAGGAGGTAAGAGGAAGAAAAGTTCTTTCTCAAAAGGGAAGCAACCCTAGAAACATTCTAGGAGGGTCAAGAAAAAGGCTAAGACTAATGGAAACTATTTCCATTGTAGTGAAAAAGGACATTGGAAAAGAAACTACACAACTTATCTTGCAACCCTTGAGAAGGGTATGTTTATTATTGAAATGCATTTTATGACTAGTTCTTCCTCATAAGTATTTGATATTACACGTGGTTCTCACCTTTGTAATTCATTACATGGGGTGGAAAGAAAAAAAGGTCTACGTGAAGGGGTTATGATCCTCTACCTAGGAAATGGAATAAGAGTTGCAGCCATAATCTAAGGCATAATCAAAGTTAGCTTGGGGAATTCTAGTATTTTACTTAATCCAATTTATTATGTACCAAATCTTGTTAAGAACATCATTTCAATTCCTGTTCTTGACAGTGAAGGATTTGATTTTTTTTATATCAAATGGGATTTTGAGGGCATTAAAAAATAGCTCTTTAATTGCTCAAGGTACAATAATTAACAAATTATACATACTTGATTCTCAACCATGACTAATGCATATTCAATCAAACAAAAGAAAATTGCATAACCAAAAAAATGCCATTCTTTGGCATGCAAAACGTGGCCATCTCTCTAAAAATAGGATGAGCAAGCCAGAAGCTCTCAAAGTACTAAATGTTAGTAGCATTGAGGACCTTCCTACTTGTGAATCATGTTTGAAAGAAAAAATGACCAAGGATCCTTTTGTAGGACAAATGGAGTGCTCCACAAGTCCTTTGGATTTGATCAATATGGATGTTTATGGCCTACAAAGAGCTACTACAAGAGGAGGCTATTCTTACTTCTTACCTTCACTGATGATTATAGTTGGTTCAGACACATCTATCTTATGATGTAAAAGTTTAAAGCCTTTGAAAAGTTCAAAGAATATAAGAGTGAAGTAGAAAAGTAAAAGGAACTTAGTATTAAAGCTCTTCGATCAAATCAGGGGGAGAACACTTAAGTACCAAATTCTTGAATATCTAAAGAAGAATGAAATTTTCTCTCAATGGACTCCACCCCCCCTAACATAATAGAGTAGCCAAGAAGAGAAACCATACTTTGTAGACATGGTATGCTCCATTATGAGCTTTTCTGATGTGTCCATATCCTTTTAGGGATACGCCTTAGAAACAGCAACCAAGTTACTTAACATAGTACCTTCAAAGTCAATACTAAAGACACCATATAGATATGGCATGGCAAATCACTCTTTAACTAATATCTCAAGGTTTAGGGATCCCTCGTTTATGTGAGATAGACAATAAGAGATAAGTTGGATAGTAGATCCACTTTGTGTAAACTTATGGGATACCCTAAAGAGTCTATGGGTTATTACTTATATGATCCCTCAAAGCCAAAAGTGTTTATTTCAAGGAATGCTTATTTTTTGGAAAAATAATTTCTAGTGGATAGAAATAGCATTATTGTTGAACTTTATGATGTTCAAGACGATCAAAATATCCCACAAGTGGGGGAAATAAATGAGTTTGGAGGGCCTCATACACAACTTCTGAGGAGGTTAGACCAAATCAAGAAGCAACCTAAAAAGTTTGAATTTCTTCATGAGATAGACCAATCGAATGTCGATCTGAAGACATATGAGGAAGTTATGTTGGACATAAACTCAGGATATTAGCTTGAACTAATAAAGTCTGAAATAGACTCCATGTACTCCAAGAAAATATAGACTTTGGTAAATCCACCAAAGGAAATAGTTCATGTTGGTTGCAAGTGGATTTATAAGAAAAAGCTAGGAATTAATGGAGAGGTGGTGAGCTTTAAGGCACAAGTAATGACAAAAGATTGCACTCAAAGATTAGGTATCAATTTTGAGGAAATCTTTTCACTAGTCACAATGCCTAAGTCCATTTAGATTATGCTAGCCATAGCCGTATATTATGACTATGAGATATGACAAATGAATGTGAAAACCACTTTTCTCAATGGTAACATTGAAGAAGAAATCTATATAGAGTAACTACAAGGTTATACATCCAAGGAGAATGAGCAAAAGGTTTGGAAAATCAAGAGATCCATTTACGAACTCAAACAAGCATCTCAAAGTTAGAACATATGTTCTAACAAAAACAATCAACTCATTTGGCTTTACTAAAATTGTGTATGAACCATGTGTGTATATAAAGGCTAGTAGGGATAATGTACAGTTTATTGTGCTTAATGTTGATGACTTCCTTCGTATTGGGAATGAGGTAGGCATTTTAGGGTGTACTAAAGTGTGGTTATCTACTTAATTCTCTATGAAGGATTTGGGAAAAGCATCCTACATATTAAGAATACATTTCTATAGAGATAGATTGAAGAAGATGCTTAGGCTTTCCCAAATTCCATACATTGACAATATACTAAAGAGGCTTTGAATGGAAAAACTCAAGAGATGGTTCATTCCCATAGGATATGGCATTCGTCTCTCCAAGTCCATGGCCCTCAAGACTGAGGACGAGTGATAAAGGATGTCCCACATACCTTATGCCTTAGCTATAGGGAGCATAATGTTTATAGTTCGATGTACGAGACCAAATGTGGTACACTCGCTACAAATTATGAGTACATTCCAATCCAACCTAATAAGAGTCACTAGAAAGTTGTAAAAACAATCCTTAAATATTTGAGAAGGACTAAAGACTTGCTTTTAGTATACAATAATGGATAATTGAAACTTGCAAGGTTTTCAAATTCAAGTTTCTAGTCCAATGTAGATGACCTCAAATTTATTTCTAGATTCATATTTCACCTTAGTGGTGACATAGTAAGTTGGAAGAGTTTCAAACTATTGGAATAGTACCCTAAAAGTCAATGAGATTAGCCTTCTAAACTATTTCACTCATGGTATAATCTTGATTGAATGATATTTTTTATGTGGTCATCTCTATCTTATGCTTTTTCTCAATTCACTAGCATTTGGATGAAGTTCTCAGATCACCTATGACTATAAGACTTGATTTGGTGACCATGGAATAAGTTTCACATAGTCATGATCTTAAATCTTCTAAGTCATAAAATTTTATAAGACGGGGCATCTAAGAATTAGATAGACTTGAACTAACGATGCATAAATCTAAGGTTGGAGATTGCACCATTTCATGAGTAACTATACAAGATAAGGGTACATGTTAATGGGTGTTTGTCAGAGAACAAGGCACTGAAGACCCACCAAAGAATTCACTAGATAGCCATAGTGGCAAGTCGGTAGTGGCTAGTTCTCTTACTTATGCTAGTGCATACTGTTAGTCCTTTAACTTGAAGGTCCATGGCAACCTTAGGTCTAGTCCTCATGCTTTGACTATTTATGGACCACCTAACGGGTCTTTTAGGTTGAGATTGGGTATGAGCTACTTAGCATGGAGGTTTGTGAGATCCAAGATGGAATCTAACTCCTCGCCTTTATGAAGGGCGAGTGCATCACCTATGTGTTCTATAATGATCGATTCCAAAAAATCCTTGTGCAAAGTGATGGCATAATTTGGGAAGGTGTTTCCAAATATGAGGTAACAAATGGAATTGAGCATTAAGAATAGAAACTTAGCATTGAGGCTATTAAGGAATCGACAAATATCTTGCCCTAGGCCTCTTTCGGGAGATAAAAGATGAAAGGACTGTATTTGCATGGTACACGTAATGCTAGAATGGTTCTTTAAGATCATTCATTTTTTCCAATTACTTGGGCTCGATAGGCTTGAGGTTGGACATCGATCATGGAGACTAGGTACTCTTCAATTAATAAGATTAATTGAATTGAGTTGCTTAGTTTAAAGGAGTTTAAACTAAAGTGAATATTTGGTATTTCAAAAGTCATAAGGAGTTGTGAGCCTATGTTCAATGGATGGTAGAACCTAATAGGTCATACACAAAAGCCAATGACATGGTCCATTGAAGAAAGGAGAATTTTCTAAAAGTCAGAAAATTCATGACCGTTTTTTTGATGAGGTAAAATTGTAGTCATTTTGACTTGATCAATTTAACTGTTAAATTGGTCAAATTAATTTAAAAGTTAAATTAGGATCAATTAATTAAAGGTTAATCAATTGATGTCACGTGACTATCAACTGGTAAAAATTAATTTAAGGATTGAGTTAATTTTGACTAACTTAAAATGTTAAGCGCTTTGACTTAAGAGTTAAGTCAAATGATTATTAATTAAATTAAAGTGTTTAATTTAATTAAGTTGGAGATATAATTTTTGGTAGAATTATTAAATGAAGAGTTCATTTAATAAGGATAAGAATTAGAATTTAATTGTAAGACATTTCATTAGATAAAATTGGAACTTCAATTAAATTCACTAATCACAAAGTTAGTAGCCATCTAAGCAAGGGACACTTGGCATCACCTCCTTGTGGCAGGTCTGTGACCATTTTTATATATAGATATAGTGAGTGGCCAGCCAAAGAGAGCATCAAGTGAGCACATTTTGGCTGATATTCTCTCTACAATATTGTGTAGTGGGAATCTAAGTTGTTAGCCTCCCATCACTCTCTCATTCTCCCTCCTCCTTCCACAATAATATTCCCAGCCTTTCTCCCCTTATTCTCTATATATTTTCCAGCCGTTTTGTAGATAATAGGCCTTTGATTTGGTGTATGGATGTTTGTATTAGAGGCAATCTAGTTTGGTTGCTTTTTGCTTTTGATTGGAGCTATTTTTGGCATCCAATTTTTCCCCCTACTTGGAGTATCTCTGGAGTTCTTATCAACCTAAACTTTATCCTATAGAATCTTCAAAATGTTGAGGAGTTTCAGTTAAAATTCTAGCTCAAACAGAGAAGTTCATCCAAGGGAAACATAGTGGTGATCCTGCTACGCTGGTGAAGAGCCCATTTGACAGTTGGAAAGAGTTTGACTCATGCGCTTCGAATTTTCTGCTTTCACCCAGTTATTTTTCTGTCTAAATCTGAATCCTATGCATGTATAGATCCTTGTAGTGTTGTGTGCGCTAGTTTATTCAGTTTTTTGTTTGAAAATATTTAGATTCTAGTGCCACACAAACTTGCAAGTGGTATCAAAGCCTTATTCATACATGTATTTAGATTTTTCTTGGCTTGGTTGATTGGTTTTTGTGAAGAACTGATCAAAATCACCATATAATCAATCCTTATGTTGGGTTGGAGTGTATAGATGGTCTTGCTTGTGGCTCCTTAATTAATGGATTGAATCATGCTATTGTATGCTTTAATTGTTAAATCATGTGATGGACATGTTTCAATTCAATTTTTTGATGTTAAATTTTGATTTAGCATTGGTGCATTTTATATTCTGATATGGAAATTTATGAATGGCCTTAAGTTTTTTTGGTTATTTTTAGGTCCAATAAGATTGGATGTAATTGGAGATTTTTGAAGAATACAATTCTTGCTTAAACTTGTTTTTCAAGCATCTTTGGGCACTTGCTATTTCAATTTTAAAAGGTTTTTTAATCTTAAATATTCATCCATATTGTGTGTTTTGATGTTTAGAAGTTGTTCTAAAAATCTTAGTGCACAAAAGTTGAGCCAAAAATGGCATTATATGCACTTGACCCTAAAATAAGGGTGCTACCAGTAGTTGGTAGCTCTTGGCAAGGTTGTGATCGAATGCTTGCTGCCCAACCTTATGCTAGCCTTGGCTAGCAGTGCCCTGTTTAGTCTTGAGTGAATTTTGAGATTTTTAAGTTCCTTTTGTAATCGAGGTGGTATTGAAACACACATAATGGTTGCACAAATGTTGTACAAGCTCCCAAAATATGTTGGAAATATTTGATTACTTTTAAAACTTGTTTAAGTTGATCTCCAAATATGGAAAAAATTTGATGCATAAATGCTATGCTTGTTTTTGCATGACCAATTATTTGTTAATTTGATTAGTACTTAATTGTTGGAATTGAATATCAATTCATGGTTTATTTAGTGTTTATTTAAATGTTGAATGGATGATAAATGAATGAGGATGATCATGAGCCTTTAATATTGATTTTATTTATTTCAATTGTTGAAATGGATTGTAATAAATGGGACTTGCATGCCTCTTGTTCTATTTTGTAAACATTATGAGAGTAGAACTACTAGGAGTGAGGACTTCCATTTATGTAAATGTTGCATGAAGCAAGGAGTCCAATGGAGGTATGGAGGCCATTTGAAGACCCATGAATTTATAAGATACACTCATGTAATAGTTTTTTAATTCAGCCCACCTAAAATCAACTAAGTGATGTACTTATAGCTTTAAGTGCACCACTTGGTTAGGCTCATGGTCATGCCACCCTAAAAGCATGCTAGGCTATTTACTTATTTACTCTTTTCATATCCTAGTGATGTATGAGATACATGATTAAGATATGGAGAACTTAAATAAGAAGATAAAAAAATGATGAGATCTTTGCAAGCAAAAACCCCTCACTTAGAATGTCTAAGTGTTTTTAAATATTAAGTATAAATGGATAAAAATTAAAAGAGTTTTAATTAATGCAAGCCTGCCACCAATAGTGTATGCTATGACGATGCTACTAATTTTGTGTGATGGCACTCAGTCACGGGGGTCACACTTAGGAAGAAAGCTGTGAGCATGTACTTAGTATGAGATGTACCTTTGACTTAATAACCCTTACGCATAGCCACTTAGTCACGGGGGATGTTGTGAGGCCATTTTGAATCAAACTATGATTGGTGGGTTGGACTTAACACTTAGTAATATAGATAGTACATGGTCACGTAGATCCATATGAAGTGAGGCAAAACACATCAAGAGTTGCATGAGATGCAATTAGCAAAAGTTGCTTACCCTTCTATTGCTTGTGGATGGCACTCGGTCACGAGAGTTCATTAGCAAGTCATTGTGGTCTTAATTCTCACTAAGAAATTTGAATTCCCAAATTTTTCTTAGGGGTGAAGAATTTGATAAAATAGTGGGAGGAAAGCATGCTTGAAAAACCATGAACATGTTTTTAATATCAATTCAATCACATTCTTATATTCTCTATTTTGCCTTTGAGGATTTATGAAATTTCAAGAATGGTTCAAATTCCACTCAATGTTATTTTGGAAACCAATAAACCAACCAGGCCAAACTTCCACAATTCACTTAACTTCAAAAATTATTTTAGATTCCTAGGGGCAGATATAAATCCTATATCATGGTACTCTTAATCCCTTTGGGATTAATGTAGATCTAGAGACACGTGAAAAGTTCATGAATTGGGCTTAGGATCGTCCTATTCCCTAGTCTCATTATGGCATTTATAAGCTTTAAAAGCCTTAAGGACACATAAATTGTACCTTAGTTAAAGTTCATAAAGAAGTTGTAAAGTAAACAATGTATGAGAAGTTCACGTTGTCAAAGAAGACTTTCCAAGCTAGGATAGATGGGAAGTCATATGTCATCAACTATGGTCTAAAGATGATTAGGCTTGGAAAAGCTTTTTAACTTGAACATAGTAATGGACAATGATCTCTATAAGGATTTGATCCACACATCCTCGCTAAGTTTTGTTGATCAAAGTGTTGATATAGAAAAGGACTACTATGACAAGGGCAAACCTTTGACACTTATTTCTTCCTTCAAGTCTATGGGCCTTAGGGGTGCTAGAAAGTGAGGTAAAAGAAAGAAATGTTCTTCCTCGAAGGAAAAACAACTATCAAAGGAATTTGGAGAAGACAAAAAAATTATAGATGAAATACTCAATATTATTTGTTTCTACTTGGGCAAAATAGGACTTTAGAAATACTATTGCAAGGAATTCCTTGCAACCCTTAAAAAGGGTATGTGCTTTATTAAAGTACATTTTAGGTTAAATTTTTCCTCTTGGATATATGATATCGCATGTGGTTCTTTTGTTTGTAAGTTATTATAAAGAATAGAAAGAAGAATAGAACCAAGTGATGTGAGTATGATCCATTGCCTTGGCTAAGAATTAAAAGTTGTGTCCAAAGCCAAAGGCGTACAAAAAGTTAGGTTTAGGGAATTCCATACTTATATTAGACCTTTGTTATAATGTACCATATATTGTTGACAATATTATTTCAATTTCCGTTTTAGATGGCAAAGGATTTGTTCCTTCTATACCAAATGGGAGATTGAAGGCATTAAAAAATTGGTTCTTTAATTGCTCATGGTACACTTAACAAAAGATTATACATATTGGATTCTTAACCATCATTAATGTACTTTCTACTAAGTAAGAAATTAGATATCTAAGATAATGCCACGATGTGGCATATAAGACTTGGTCATATCTCCAAAAATAGGATAAACAAGTCAAAAGTTTTGAAAGCACTAAATGTTAGTGGCATTGAGGACCTCTTTATTTATGAATCTTGTTTGAAAGGATAAATAAACAAAGCTCCTTTTGTAGGACAAATGGAGCACCCCATGAATTCTTTAGATTTGATCCATATAGATGTTTGTGGCCTACTAAGAGTTGTTACGAGAGAAGGCTATTCATACTTCTTACCTTCACTGATGATTATAGTCGGTTTGGACACTGGTATCTTATGAAGTATAAGTTTAAAGCCTTAAAAAGTTCATAGAGCATAAGAGTGAAGTAGAAAAGTAAAAAGAACTTAGCATTAAAGTTCTTCGATTAGATTAAGGGGTAAATACTTAGGTATCATATTCTTGGATTATCAAAAAGAGAATTGGATTCTCTTTCAATGGACTCCATCAGGCACACCCTAACACAATAGAGTAGCCGAGAGAAGACACCATACTTTGTTGCACATGGTACACTTCATAATGAGCTTTTTTGATATGCTTGTATCCTTTTAAGGATACTCCTTAATAGCATAAGTGAAGTTACTAAGAGTAGTACCTTCAAAGTCAGTGTTAAAAGTCCCATACGAGATATGGCATGGTGAAGCACCCTCTTACCACTATCCAAAGGTTTGGGGATCTCTTGCTTTCGTAAGACGGACAATAGGAGATAAATTGGATAGGGGATCCTCCTTGTGCAAGTCTATGGGATATTCAAGAGAGTTTATGGGTTATTACTCCCTTAGAACAAAATGTGTTTATTTTGAGGAATGCCACTTTTTCGAAAAAGAAATTTCTATAAGATAGAAAAGACATTGTAATTGAACTTGGTGAAGTTCAAAATGATCAATAAATCCCACAAGTAGTAGAAACAAATAAATATCAAAGAGCCTAGTACAAAACCTCTGAGAAGGTCAAACTAGATCAAGAAGTAACCTAAAACGTTTGGATTTATTCGTGAGATGGGTTAATTAGATAGAGATCTGAAGAACTATAAGAAAGCTATGTTAGATATTGATTCAGGACATTGGCTTAGTGCCATGAGATTTGAAATGAACTCCATGTACTCAAACAAAGTATAGACTTTGGTAGATCCACCAAAGAGAATAGTTCTTAATTAGACGCGAGTGGATCTATAAGCAAAAGTTTGGAGTATATAGAGAAGTGGTAACTTCTAAGGTGTGACTAGTGGCAAAAGGTTAGACTGAAAGACCTATATCGATTTTGAGAAAACCTTTTCTTCGGTTGCTATACCTAAGTCCATTTAGATTTTACTTGCCATAGCCGCATATTATGACTATAAGGCATAGCGAACGGATGTAAAAACTACTTTCATCAATGGAGAGATTGAAGAAAGGATTTATATGTAGCAACCACAATGTTTTACATCCAAGGAGAGTGAGTAAAAGGTTTGCAAACTCTAGAGATTTATTTATATACTCAAATAGGCATCCTGAACTTGGAACATACATTTTGACTAGAAAGTTAAATTATTTGGCTTTGTCAAAAATATGTATGAACCATATGTGTGCAAGAGGCTAGTGGGAGTAGTGTACAATTTATTATACTTTATGTTGATGACATCCTTCTTATAGGGAATAAAGTAGGAATGTTAGAGTGCACTAAAGCATAGTTATCTACTCAATTCTCCATGAAGGATTTGGTAGAAACATCCAATATATTAGGAATACGTATCTATAGAGATAGATTAGGGAAGATGCTAAGGCTTTTGTAATTCTCGTACATTGAACAAAATACTAAAGATGTTTAGTATGGAAGAATCTAATGGGGGATTTCTCCTTTTGGGATGTGATCTTCATCTCTCCAAGTCTATGGCCCCTTAGACTATCAACGAGAGACACAAAATGTCCCACGTACCTTATGCATTCACTACATGGAGCATAATTATATGCCATTCAATGTACAAGATCAAATGTGGCACATTTGCTAAGCATTTGAGTATGTTCTAATTAGATCCCCGTGAATGTCATTGGAAAACCATTAAAATAATCCTTCAGAAGAACTAAAGACTTATTTTAGCATATGGTATTGGAAAATTGAAACTCGTGGAGTGTTTGGATATTACTTTTCAATCTAATATAGATGACATAATATCCACTTTGGAATACATATTTTGCCTTAATGGTGGCATTGTGTATTGGAAGGGTTCCAACTAGACACCATGGCTTAGATAACCACTAAGATAAAATACTTTGTGGTTTTGAAAACCATAAAAAAAAAGGTGTTTGGATAAAAACTTCATCCAAAGGTTAGATGTAGTGCCTAGTGTGCATGAGCTTGTGATTGTCTTTAGAAAAAAATTTAGGACTTGAGCTAAGATCTCATTAGTGATCCAGACACATTAAATGCGTTATTTGATATATGGTATCAATTGATAGAGGAGACAACTGAGTGGACAAAAGTTGCCTCATAAGAGAATATGGCAGAACTACTATATTAACCCTTAAAAGCTAAAGGTCTATGGAAGACATCTTATGAAGATGGGTCTCAACGCCACAAGGCATTGACTTTAAGGTACGTGGGAGATTGTTGTGCCCTGCAAGCCAATGAGATTGGCCTTGTAAATTATTTCACTCATGGTACAATTTTGACTGAATGATATTTTTTATATGGTTGTTTTCATCATATGCTTTGTCTCACTTCACTAGCATTTCGATGAAGCTCTCAAATCATCTATGATTGTTGGACTTGGTTTGGCAACCATGTAGTACATGGAATTCATTTCAGATCTCATGGCTTCAAGCTAATATCCCGAGTTTATGTCTAATATAGCTTGCTCATAGAACTTTAGATTTCTATCCGATTGGCCTATTTTATGAAGAAATCTAAATTCTTTGAGTTGTTTCTTGATTTGGTCCAACCTTCTCAGAGGTTGTGTGTGAGGTTCTTTGATATTTTTTTTTCTACCACTTGTGGGATTTATTGATTGTCTTGAACTTCACTAAGTTCAATTACGACACTTTTTCTATCTAATAGAAATTTATTTTCCAAAATGGTTGCATTCCTCAAAATAAACACATTTTGTTCCAAGGGATCATAAAACTAATAACCTATAGACTCTCTAAGGTAGCCTACAAACTTGCACAAAATAGATCTATTATCCAACTTATCTCTCACTGTATATCTCACGTAGGTAGGAGATCCCCAAACCTTTAGATAATGGTATAAGGATACTTTGCACCCTCATATGGATATATACACATCAAAGAAGCTTATTATGGAATGTACCATGTCCAATAAGGTACGGTGTCTCTTCTGAGCCATTCCATTGTGTTGGGGTGTGCCAGGTAGAGTCCATTGAGAGAGAATCTCATTCTCTTTTAGGTAATCTAAGAATATGGTACTTAAGTATTTTTCCTTTTGAACTAATCCAAGGGCTTTAATACTAAGTCCCTTTTGCTTTTCTACTTCATTTCTATACTCTTTAAACCTTTCAAAGGGCTCGAACTTGTATTTCATAATATACATCTATATGAACCAACTATTACTATCGGTGAAAGCGATGAAGTAAGAATAGTCTCCTCTTCTACTAACTCTTAGTGGTCCACAAATATTCATATGGATCAAATCCAAAGGATTTGTGGAGGGCTCTATTTGTCCTACAAAAGGAGCTTTAGTCATTTATCTCTTCAAACATGATTCACAAATAGGAAAGTTCTCAATGCCACTAACATTTAGTGCTTTGAGAGCTTATAACTTGTTTATCCTAGTTTTTGGAGATATGATCAAGTCTTATATGCACATCATGGCATTATCTTGGATATCTAATTTCTTACTTAGTTGAGAGTGTAATAGTGATGGTTGAGAATCCAATATGTATGATTTTTTGTTAATTATATCACATGCAACTAAAGAACTCATTCTTTAATGCATTTAATCTCCCATTTGATGTAGAAGGATCAAATCCTTTGCTATCCAAAAATGGGAATTGAAATAATGTTCTTAACAATATATGGTACTATATGAAAAAGGTCCAATTCAAGTATGGAGTTCTCTAAGTCTAACTTATTGTATGCCTTCGATTTTGGACACAACTTTTGTTCCTTAGCCAAGGTGGGGGATCATATCCACCTCACTTAGTTCTATTTTTCTTTCTATTCTTTTGTAACAACTTACAAAGAAAAGAACCACATATGATATCATATATCCATGAGAAAGAATTCATCCTAAATGTACCTCAATAAAGTACATGCCCTTTTTAAGGGTTGCAAGGTATTCCTTGTAATAGTGTTTCCAATAGCCTATTTTGCCCAAGTAGAAACAAATAATATTGACTATTTCCTCTATAATCTTCTTGACTCCTTTGGATGCCTTAGATAGTTGTTTTTTCTTTGAGGAAGAACATTTCTTTCTTTTACCTTCCTTTCTAACACCACTAGGGCCCATAGAGTTGGAGGAGGAAACAATTGTCAAAGTTTTGCCCTTATCATGGTAGTCTCCTTCTAGATCAACACTTTGATCAATAAAACTTGACAATGATGTGAGGATCAAATCCTCATTAGAGATCATTATCCATCACTACACCTAAGTTGTAAAGCTTCTCCAAGCCTAATTATCTTTAGACCATAGTCAATGACATGATTTCCTATTCATTGTAGCTTGAAAAGTTTTCTCTGATAACTTGAACTTCTCATACCTCATTTACGTTACAACTCTTTGTAAACTTTAGCCAAGGTATAATTTATGTGTCCTTCAACTTTTTAAAGTTTGTAGATGCCATTATGAGATTGAGGGATAGAATGATCTTGAACCCAATTCATAAACTTTTCACGTATCTCTAGATCTATATTAATCCGAAAGGGATACCATGATATAGGAAATATATCCGCTTTCAGGAGTCTAGAATGATTTTTGAGGATAATTCAATCATGGAAGTTTGGCCTGGTTGGTTTATTAGTTTCCAAAATAACGTTGTAGAATTTTAACCATTCTTGAGATTTCACAAATTGTCAAAGGCAAAAAGGAGAATATAAGCATGTGATAGAATTTGATTTTAAAACACATTCATGGTCTTTCAAGCATATTTTTCTCTCACTATTTTATCAAATTCTTCACCCGTAAGAAAAGTTTGGGAAATCAAAGTCATAGGATCTTAAATCTTCCAAGTCATAGGATCTTATGATATGAGGCATCTAAGATCCAAATAGATTTGTAGTAGTGATGTGTAAATCTAAGAGTTGGAGATTACTTTGTTCCATGATCAACTATATGAGATACGAATGCATGTTAGTGGGTGCTTGTTAAATAACAAAACACTGAAGACCCACCTAAGAATTTACTAGATAGCCTTAGTGGCAAGTCAGTAGTGGCTAGTTTTTCTACTTACATTAGTGAATATTATTAATCCTCTAACCTGAGGGTCCATAGAAATTTTGTGTCCGATCCTTATGCTTTGACTCTTCTAAGACCACTTAGTGGGTCTTTTGGGTTGGGATTGGGTATAAGCTACTTGGCATAGAGGTTTGTGAGATTTAAGATGGAATTTGACTCCTCGTCTTTGTGAAGGGTGAATGCATCTCCTATATATTTTATAATGATTGATTCCCAGATATCCTTGTGCAAGGTGACATGAAAATTTGGGAAAGTGTTTCCAAAGATGAGGTCACAAATAGAATCAAACAATAGAAACATAGTATCAAAGCTATTAGGGAGACAATGAATATCATACCCTAGGTCTCTTTCGGGAGATAGGAGACGAAAAGAGCTTATTTCAATGGTTTGCATAATGCTAGAATGGTTCTTCAAGATCATTAATTTCGGTCAACTAGTTGGGCTATATAGGCTTGAGGTTGGAGATCGACCATGAAGATTGTGTATTCTTCAATTGATGAGATTAATTGAAACAAGTTATTTAGACTAAAGTAGTTTAGGCTAATGTGAATATTTGATATTCCACAAGTCACAAGAAGTTGTGAGCCTATATCCAATGTATGATAGAACCTATTGGGTCACACACAAAAGCCAATGTCATGGTCTATTGAGAGACGAAAATTTTTCTAGAAGTTAGAAAATTCATGACCTTTTTTTTGAGGAGGCAAAATTGTAGTCATTTTAGCTTGATCAATTTAAACATTAAGTTGGTCAAATTAATTTAAGAGTTAAATTAAGATCAATTGATTAAGAGTTAATTAATTGATGTAACATGACTATCAACTAATCAAGTTGATTTAGGAGTTAAATCAATTTTAACAAGTTTAAAGAGTTAGGCACTTTGACTTAAAGGTTAAGTCAAAACATTGATAATTAAATTAAAGTGTTTATGTTTAATTGGAGAGTTATTTTTGGAGAGAATAATTATTTGAAGAGTTCATTTAATATGGAATTGGAATTTAATTGGAGGACATTTCATAAGATGAATGTAAGCTTCAATTAATATTCTTATTCACTAAGCACTAAAGGTTAGTGGCTATCATGGCATGGACACTTGGCATGTTCTCCTCGAGAGTGGTTTATGACCACACACCACCCTATTCCTATATGTATATAGGAGGAAAGGATTGGTGACCACTTGGATATTGCAAGCAAGGTGTGATTATTCTCCCAACAAACTAGTGTAGTGGGTATCTAATTTGTTAGCATTCCCATTATTCTCACCAATTCCCTTCATCTTCCACCTCCATATTCCCTAGCCTTCTCTCCCATATTCTCTGTAGATATCTCTAGCTATATTTTAGAGAATAGGTCATAGTTATGGCTTGTGGCCTGTTTCATTAGAGGCAAAAACGTTTGGGTTGCTCTTGGTCTTGCTAAAGCAGTTTCGGGCAGCCTCTTCTGGCTAGTTCTGGGCAACCTTCTAGTATTCTGATTGAGCTGATTTTTGGACTATAGAATCCTCAAGGGGTTGAATCATTCTAGGAAAGATTTCAACTTAAAAGGAAGAGTCCAACTTTGGGAATATTGGTGGTGGTCTTGCTGCGCCAGTGAAGAGCCTTTTTAATAGTTGAAGGGAATTCTACTCTTGCTTTTCATTTTCTGCTTTCACCAAGGTATTTCCCTTCTCTAAATCTGAATCTTAAGCATGTCTAGATCCTTGTGGTTGTATGTGGGCTACTTTATTCAGATTGTTTTCTGTTTTTAAATTTTTGGATCCTAGTGCTACATATACTTTCAATAATGGCAAGTGAAAAATTATGATAAAAAATATCTCAAAATATTTGATCAAGTGCACGTGCGTGTTACCCTTCAAGATGTTCTCAGGACAACAAAATAATAGGCATCAAAAGTTGATATGTTCCCAAGAGAACAAAACTGTTTACATAAATTCTGACAAAATCATGCTTGAGTCATAGAAAATACAAAATCAGAAGTTCCAACTCCTAACATAATGCAAGTTGCATTAGTTTTCACCTACACCCAAAGCAACCTATATATAATAAGGTATACGTGTTGTAAACCATTTAATAGAGATATAAAAGTGACAAGGATACATAAGGATGATACATTCCTCCAGCATACGTATAGATAGTTGAATAACTAAAGAAACTTAAAATCTGGTAAGTTGAATGACATCAATTAAAAAACTGACAATAGCAAACAACATATATATGAACTAATTTTTTTCGTATACCATTACAATTAATCAAAGAAACTAAGTCAAAAGGTAATGTTCATACATCACATATAAAATAACCAAAATATTGGTAGTAGAGATCAAAATATGCCTCAACTTGTATAAAAGATCTCTTTCAAGGATAAAAAACACTAACCTAAAATGCCAATATGTAAGACAAAATTAACTATAGCATTTAAGATTATTAATATGACAACTACATGCAAGTCAGTAAGATAATATCTACTACTAAGTTTGTAGTTAGCAAAATTGAGAGGTTCCCGAGTACTCAGAATAAAGAAAGAAAGACCAAAGTACAATAAAATAAGATGAAGGACAAACCAATGACAATAGCCAAGCTACAAGCACTCTAAGAGCATCTCCAATTGTGTGAATAAGTCCACGAGGAAAACGTAACCATGCATCTTTTTCTTCTAGCATTGAATCACTACTTGACAAAACTCAGGCCCCAGGTCTACACCATTTACTCTCACACCATTCATCTCATTTATGATACCAATTGCCACAATTTCATTAATATTTGCAAGGCTCTTAAAAAAAACATAAGATCTAACTTGCAATATAAATTTAGTTACTAGTTTAATACATCAAATATTCTAAATTTATTATTATATGATAAATTGTAGGAGTCTTAGATATATTGCCTATTCCATACATGATCAATTATCTATCCTTATCCTTCCCCATTATCTTTGCAAAGTTATCGTTAGGATAATGAATAATGCCATTATTGCTTGTGTTTTGAGCATCACAGGCTACCACTTCTTGCATCTTCTCTTGCAAAAAGGTGAATCAATTATGATCCAATAAAGTACTGATAATCTAAATTACTGAAGTACAAAAAAAAGAGTTTAATTTTACTCAAACTTACAATCACTTCTTGTAAGGCCCAACTTGCAAGTGAACCATTTGCCTTGTAATGACATTACTTGAACAACTTAGCTCTTGTTGGATATCTACCTAGTTGTTTCTTCTACATAAATATCAATTCATAAATTCTAATAAGCTTATCTGTATATCAAAATGAAAATAAATTGATACTTGAATTTTAAGGAAAGGATCACCAATATTTCTATAATTAAAGCAAAACTTGTCTTACCCATGTGATGAAAAAATAGTAATTAAGCATGAGATTCCTTATTTTTCTAACACATTTTCTGCAAATACAAGAAAATTTTCTATTATCATGAACAATAAATGAAAATATTAAAAAAAAATAAATCATAATATAAAATATGCTAAGTTCATATCTTTGTCTTATCACATAATCAATGCTTAACTAATGTCTTACTAATCTTCATTTACTCCATCAGGAATTTCAAGCATTTATTCCTCAATAGGAACACCGAGGGTTAAAATTCAAACTCTTGACATAACGTTTCCAATTTCTCCATTTTTGGTTAATGGACTTCAGGATAAAAGTTTCTTCTCTTGGTGGCAACTCAAAACTTGCTTACAAAAATTAACTTAAATAACATATAGTAAAGGCAAATTTTGACAATAGAAAACTGAAAGAGAATTAAACTAAAACCTTCACAATCCTTAGCAATTCATCTTTGTAAGAAAGGAGCATCAACTTCCAATCTTTATAGCTAAGTGGGCAATATCTCTCGTTCCTTGCAATTGTGGTCTAACAAATGATCCAAAGTACTTATCTTATCTTTGTCATTTGGTTCCCCTAGGTCAGTGAATGAAATTGAAACAAGACTATCTAGTTGTTGGCCCCAAACTTTGGGCATGCAAATAGGCTCTCTCTCCTTTTTCTTATTGCCACCTGTACTTATGAAACCATATGATTTCTTCTTAATCATACTAAAATAATAGGAAAAAACTTGTCAAACAACAAAATAATGACATAAATTAGTTTACCATTAGGCTCATTTGGAACATCAATAGTTTGATCAACCAAATTTGGTTCCATAGTATCTCTTGCCTAGAAATTAGCTTTATGACTATTCACTTTTTGCTCAAAGATATCCGCATCATCTTGAAAACCACCTAAAAATATAATGATTTATAACAATTAGTAACATATAATAATTGAATAAATAATGTCAAGGACATCCAACATAATATAAATAAATTTACCATATTGCCTAGAAGTAGAAACAATAGAATTTTGTTCCGTATCACCATTCGCTTGAAAAGTTACTTCACGGATGTTTGTATTTTTTGCTATGGTAGCCAATACCAGCATTGTGACTTGATTCTATATTAGAAAATAAAATTCAATCACTAGTATAAAATCTTTCATGACTATTTAAATTACTATAAGTTTGGAGATAAACTTAAGGATTATGATGTAGAGTATATACAAAGTTGGCCTTGAGATCCACTGCTATAGCTAGGAAGTGTCTGACTGCACACATGAATTTGAGGTCTTGCACGTCTAGTAC
This sequence comes from Jacaranda copaia, assembly GCA_014898725.1. Taxonomy (NCBI): domain Eukaryota; kingdom Viridiplantae; phylum Streptophyta; class Magnoliopsida; order Lamiales; family Bignoniaceae; genus Jacaranda; species Jacaranda copaia. The sequence continues at coordinate 1,687,849 of JACGDI010005515.1, forward strand.
AGCGCCTAGTAGTTGGAGGCATGATCTAAAATCCATGATGTAACATAATAATGAAAAAATATAGTAGTGTAAAGAAATAAGTTGCCAAAACTTTAAATATTATTACCACTAGCTAATTAGGCACAGGCGCTTCATGTCTTCTATGTTTACTGCATGGTTTTCTTAGAGATATAACCTTGAAACTGTGATATCATAAAAATAATAAAAATATTGTAGAATATACAATAGATTTCTAAAACTTCAAATCAAACTCAATATTACCTTTGGCTAATCAAGGAACACAAGCATGTCAAGTCATTAACATCTAGTATGGGGTCCAGTTTTTAGAGCCATTATCTAAATTCATTAATTGTAGTAAAAGATTTTAGATAATATTAGATAAATAAATTTCAAAACTTCAAATTATTATTTATTCATCCAGCACATTAAAACAAAGAGTGATGAATAACGAAAATAAGCAAGTCAGCAAAACTTTAACATTAAAAAGAAATTAAACACTGACAATTGCAAGTACATAACATAATTGAATGGTTCAAAACAAGTCCTAGTTTCTCAAACTATAATTCCTTTTATATCTTCCCTAATTCAAGTAAGGTCTATTACATCAAGCAGCTGGGACATGTCAAATGAATTCCTAGCCTTTGTCTTTACAATAACAAGCCATTCATTCTCCATTGGATCTTCTATATAGAAAACTTGCTATGCTAAGAAGCTAACACAAAAAGCTCACTATGCTGTCTTGATCTAGAAAAGTTAGCAAACGTAAAACCATATTTATCTATCTTAAGTGCCCTCCCTATTGAAACCCAATCATAATTAGACACCACTACTTTTCTACCCTCAAAATACTCTAGTTCAACAATATCTTCTAACACTCCATAATAGGTGACATCATCAAAATAGGATTATTATCATTTCTGCTTGCAAAGCAACTAGTTTATGCAATTAAAACTAGCCACTGATTTGTGTTTTCCCTTGTAGTTCATAGCTTTTGATATGAAATCAAAATACATAGATCACAAAAGCCCTGTATCATTTTCCTACGTGGTTAGGACATTGAACTAAAGCTCTAAACTTTTCCGACACTTTTTCTCCCGCAAGAAATGAATCTTCAACTTGTTAAAGATGGAAATGTGGCATTATATTAAAAAATATATAGTCAATTAAGGAAAAAGACCTTAACTAACAATAATATAAACTATTTAGTAAGACTTTGACTTACATGATTATAAAATCATGTGGCAAATGTTTCATTGCGAAGTCGTTCAATATAGTTTTTACCTTGGCGAGGATTTTCACCCTTTAACTATATCCTTGTGTTTACTACACAATATTTTAGCATTCCTTCCTAATGAGATGGCTAGGATTAGCAAGTATGGGAAACTCTATAGCGAGCTCAACACCACTTTGTCATTTATTCTAACCTTATTAAATTTAGTCATCACATCCTCTAAATATCTAGAACAAAATTTCAAACACTCTTCCACCAGGTATCCTTTTGTGATGGAACTCTCAAGCTGAATTCAATTTTGCACATATGATTTCAGCATTGGCGAGTACCTGATTATTGATTTCAATAATGCAATAATCTTTAAACATGATAGTAAAATAAAACATTATTGGAATAGTGTCCTACTAGCTAATGAGAATGGTCTTATATAAACTATTTCCTAGTAACATGATCATGATTGAATGATATCTTTATATGGCCATCTTTATCTTATGCTTTATTTCACTTCACTTGTATTTGGATGAAGCCTCTAAATTACCTAAGACTGCAGGATTTGGCTTGGTGACCATGGAATAAGTCTCATACAGTCGTGATTTTAAATTTTTCAAGTTATAGGATTTTATGAGACGGGGCATTTAAGATTTCAATAAACTTGAACTAATGATGCATAAATCTAATGGTTGGAGATTGCTCAATTCCATGAGCAATTGTATGAGATACGGGTGCATGTTAGTAGGTTCATATTAGAGAATAAGGTACTGAAGACCCACCAAAGAATCCACTAAATAGCCATAGTGGCAAGTTGGTAGTGGCTAATTCTTCTACTTATACTAGTGCATATTATTAGTCCTTTGACATGAGAATCTATGGAAGCGTTGTGTTCGATCCTCATACTTTGACTCTTTCTTAACCACCTAGTAGGTTTTTTGAGTTAAGATTGGGTATGAGCTATTTGGCATGGACGTTTGTGACATCTAAGATGAAATTTGACTCCTTGCTATTGTGTAGAGTGATTGCATCTCCTATGTATTCTATGATGATTGATTCCTAGAAATCCTTATGTAAGGTGGTGTGATAATTTGGAAAAGGAGTTTTCCAAAAGTGAGGTCAGACAATAGAGATCAAACATTAAGAATAAAGACATAGTATCGAGGCTATTAAGGAGTCGACAAATATCTTACCCTAGGCCTCTTTCGGGAGATAGACAACAAAAGGATCCTATTTGCATGGTATGTGTAAAGTGATGATGGTTCTTCAAAATATTTATTTTGGCCAATTATTTGGCTCTATGGACTTGAGGTTGAACATCGATTATGAAAATTGAGTACTCTTCAGTTAATACGATTAATTGAATTGAGTCTCCTAATTTAAAAGAAGTTTTAAACTGGAATGAATATAAGATATTAATAAGTCATAAGAAGTTGTAAGTTCATGTCTAATGAATAGTAGAACCTATTGGGGTCACACACAAAATTCAATTAGCTTCCTCATTAATGGAGGAAATTTTCTAAGGTGTTAGAAAACGATGTCACCTAGTGGATCGATATTTGGTGCCAAGTTTAAATGTCAATTTTGGCTTGATTGATTTAAGTGTTAACTTAATCAACTAATTTAAGAGTTAAATTAAACCAATAATTAAAGACTTGGTTGTTTGGTGCTAACATGACCATCAATTGGTCAAGTTAACTTAAACAATTAAGTTAACGTATTTAGCATAAGAAGTTAAGCTAGTTTGGCTTAAAGAGTTAAGTCAAAGGATAATTAATTAAATTAAAAAAGTTTAATTTGATTAATTAGGAAGAATAGATTTTGTAGGGAAGACTCAAACGAGATTTGAAATGGCATCTTAATTAATTTGAAATGAAATTCTAAATGTAATTAAGTTTCAAATAAAATTCAAATGAAATTTGGATTCAAATTTTACCATCTAAGTAACCCTACTTGGCTGTCCCTCTCATGGAATGTGTGCTGCCACCTTGCCATCACACTATTTAGCATCTATATATAGATCTAGAGAGAGGATTTGGCTAAATCATGCTTATCGATGTGAAGGATTAAATTCTTCTTTTCCCTTCAAAACCACTTGCAAGCTAGCATTCATGAGTTGAAAGCTAAGCTTCCTTCTTTTTCTTCCTACCCAAGATTTAGCCTCCACCATTAACAAATCTTTGGTCTTAATCCATCTCATTTACTAGATATTTAAGAAGATCTCATTGGTGTGTGGATCATTACAATAAAGGCAAAATGTTTGTCTTACTTGTTTATGGAGATCCACTTGCATAGGGTCCAACTTGGCGATTTTGTCCAGGGTTTCTAAGATGGCCAATCAATTTAAAATTTTAATTGGAAGTTCATTAAGGTGTTAGGAAACATTAGATATTTTTGTAGAATTTTTGGAGGTGATTTTATTGGGCAAACATTATAATCTTCTCGTTGTGCCACCAGTATGTAGATTCTAGAACCAGTTAAGTGTTCACTTGCTACTCCTTGAATTTTCTCTTCAAGGTTATCCTCTATCTAAATCTGAATCCTAGGCATGATTAGCCCTTGTTTAGCTTGAGGCACTAGTTACTTTCATGTTTTGATGTTTTGATATTCCTAGTGCTTTACTAGCCATCAAATATAACAATAAGATGATAAAAATAATGTTACCTCTCAAAAGGATGCATCCAATAGTATTCTACTAGTCCCAAAAGCCAAGCCTCATAATAGATAAATACATCATAATATCAAAAAATGAAGATGGAAATATTTTCTTCCAAATCATAAAGAGTTTTAGCAATTTCCCCTTCTAATCTAATCAAATTTTGAGGTTTAAGAACTTTAGAAAAAATTTCTCTAAAGAATGCACACAAGTTACTCAAAGGTGCTACGACATGCTTTGGTAAAACTTTATGCAAAGCAATTGGAAGTAATTGCCACATCAAGATGTGGTAGTCATAACTTTTTAGACCTGAAATTGTATTTTGTTTAACTTGTATATAGTTTGAAATGTTAGAAGCATAGCCATATAGAACTTTCACACTTTGGAGGATTTCAAGAAATATACTTTTCTCTTTTCCACTCATAGAAAAACATATAGCAGATAAGTCTTTTCTTCCTGAATCAAGAATAATTGAAAGTGCTCATCTAATGCCCATATCCTCCGAATCTAGACGAGAATTTTCATTATCTTTTGCTTTTATTCCAAATTTAATAGAGTTCCAACCACATGATCACAAACATTTTTTTTCAATGTGCATGACATCCAAGTTGTGGCCTAGTATGTTATCTTTCCAATAAGGTAACTCAAAGATTAAGCATTTTTTTTTCTATTTATTGAAAGAGTTGGATTGTAATTTATTTTTTCCCCAATTTTATATTGAATCCAACTAATTTCTCCATCATTGTATCTCCATGTAATGGAGCATGTACCACATGATGTTCTTCATTACCATTAAAAGATCTAGCATCTTTTTGATAAGGATAATAATGATTTAAAAACCTACGATTGCCTATGTAACATTATTTTTGAATTTTGTAGAAGTATTTAGATCATGTGTATGTGTGGTAAGAAGTGTAAGCTAGTTATCCTTTTGTGCTCCAACTTTACAAATTAACATATGTAGGAATATCATTAATAATTCACAACAATGCTACATGTGTAGTAAAATTTTGCTTAGTTTATGCGTCATATGTGTCTATCCCATTCCATAATCTTTTCAATTCTTTTATTAAAGATTGCGAATACATATCAATATTATTTCCAGAGGGTAACGGATCATGGATGAGTAAATTTAAAAAGAAGAAGGGTCATTAATTCACATCTAAGAAAATATGTTGTAAGATATTAATATAACTGACCAAAAATTATAAGTAACACTCATAATTCTGAAAGGACTAATCTATCAACTACTAAGCCAAGTCTTACATTTCTTGGGTCCTTAGCAAGATCATAGTGTTGATGGTCAAAAACATGCCAAAGAGGATAATCTCTACAATGGTCAGAAGGAGCACTACCTAGCTAGACTCAACATAAATATTAGTCGAGGTCGAAATTTGTATAGATTTTAATACATTTGGGTTGGAAGTAATGGGATGTTGTACATACTTTATGGATGGCAACAAATTTGTGATATACTAGAATGACCCAATAGATAGTTCTTTACTAGGTTTAGTGGGTAAGTCCGAACTTTGAGTTGGCTTAATTGTAGAACTGGAAATCTAAATGTTAGACTTAATACCTCAAGGATTTGGCCCGTAATGACATTCATTATCAAAATCAGTCATAGCCATATGTAGTGTGGTTAATTGTTATACTAGTTGACTACAACAAGAGCATATTTTATTAAAGATATACTATCGACAGTGCTGTATGAAGTTTCTTTTCCATGCCTACGGTGAAAAAATGAGATAAGAAAAAATGCATAATTAAAATAAAAAACAAGGCAAAATTAACTTGCAATTTCCAATCTAAGGATCAATCATGTCAAAAACTAGGGTTTGGAAACAAGAAGATTGCCTTTGAAAATAATCAAGGCAACAAAGTAGAACTTCCTTTTGGACTATTCCTAAATAAGGTCAACATTCTCCACTTCAAGGACCAAATTCACCACATCAAGAGCTCCTTGAGATAGCAACACTTGCTCACCAAAAGATCTCCAAAACAGCCTCAAAGTGGCTGAAAATGAGGAGGAAAAATAGCTCCAAAAACATCCAAAGCTTTCTCTAAAAATCTATCACCATGATTGAATCAAACCCAAATCTTGGCCCCCTAAGTGTGAAGTCTCTAATGGTGATCCACATACCTATGAAGAACTCTCAATTCCTCACAACCTAAGCCAAAATAGAATAGAGAAAAAAAATGATTGGGGGGAAGGAGAGAGGGATAGAGAGAGAGAGAGAGAGGCAATTTTTTGAAGATGAGAGAAAAAGAAAAAAATCTAGGATGGTAGTTACCGAACACATAAGTTGTGCCACCTTTGTTGGAATAGTGCCTACCAAGCTAATTAGAATAGCCTTATAAAACAATCTTGTTTGGATAATACTCATTATATGGCCGTCTTAATCTTATGCTTTATATTACTTCACTGGCATTTAACTGAAGCCCTTAGATCACATTTGACTATAGGACATGGTTAAGCATTATATGGTAATCATGGAATAAGTTTTGCACGATCATGATTTTAAATTTTCTAAATCATAGGATTTAATGAGATAGGGCATCTAAGATTTGGATAAGCTTACACTAACAATGCATAAATCTAAAAATTGGATGTTGCACCATTCCATGAGCAATTCCATATGAGATAAGGATGTATGTTTGTAGGTGTTTGTTAGAGAAAAAGCTTCAAAAACCCACCCAAAGAATCTATTAGATAGTTGTAGTTAAAAGTTCTCTCATTTATGTCAGTATATATTATTAGTCCTTTTACCTGAGGATCTCTGGTAACCATGTGTTTGGTCTTTATGTTGAAATATTGCCTAATAAGCCAATTAGATTGGTCTTGTAATACTATTTTCTTGTAAAATAATCTTAATTAAATGATATTCTTTATATGGCCATCTTCATCTTATGTTTTTTCTTACTTCACTGGCATTTGGATGAAGCCCTTAGATCACACTAGACTATGAGACTTGGTTACCCATTAGATGGGAATTATGAAATAAGGTTTACATGGTTGTGACCATAAAACTTCAAAGTTGTAGGATCTTATGAGATAGGACATCTAAGATCTAGAAAGACTTGCATTAATGATGCTTAAATCTAAGGGTTAGATATTAATCTACTCCATCAACAATTCCACATGGGATATGAATGTATGTTAGTGGATGCTTGTTAGAAAACAAGCTACAAAAAACCTAATTGGAGAATACACTAGATAGCCATAGTGGCAAGTTCTCCTACTTATGCTAGTACATATAATTAGTCCTTTGACCTAAGAATCCATGCTAACCTTGTGTTTGGTCCTTATATTTTGACTCTTTTTTGGTCACTTAACAGGCCACTTAGGAGTAGTTAGGCATGTGCTACTAGGCATGGAGGTTTGTGTGATCTAACATGGAATCTGACTCCTCATCTTTGTGAAAGGTGAGTATATAACCTATGTATTTTATAATGATCAATTTCAAGAAATTCTTATGCAAGGTGGTGTGAAAATTTGGCAAAAGAGTTTTCCAAACATGAGGCCATATAGTAGAATCAAATATTGGGAATAGAGACATGGTATTGAGGCTACTAAGGAGCCAGCAAATATCATGGTCTAGGCATATTTCAAGGGATAAGAGATAAAAAGACCGTATTTGCATGGTACGTATAAAGCTATAAGGATTCTCTAAAAATATTCATTTCGGCCAATTAATTGGGCTCCATAGGTTTGAAGTTGGATATCGACCATGGAATTGCATACTTTTCAATTAATAAAGATTAATTAAATTGAGTCAATTTAGTTTAAAAGAGTTCAAACTAAAATGAATATATAATATTCAAAAATCACAAGGAGTTGTGAGCCCATGTTCAATAAATGGTAATACCAATCGAGTCACACATAAAAGCCAACAACATTTCCTAAATCATGGGGAAACTTTCTAAGTGTTAGAAAATTCACTCCATAGTGATCGATTTTTAGGAGACCGAAAATTGAGATATCACTTGGCTTAATTAATTTAATTGTTAAATTGATCAACTAATTTAAGAATTAAATTAGACTAATAATTGAAGATTAAATTATTTGGTGCCATATGACCATCAATTGGTCAATTTAACTTAAGGAGTTAAATTAACAAAATTAAGCTTAAAGAGCTAAGCTTGTTGGCTCAAGTGTTAAATTAAAAGTTAATTAATTAAATTAAATTATTTAATTTAATTAATGAGAAGAATCATTTCTAGATGGAAAATAAAATGAATGGTTCATTTGGTGTGATATTTAAATTAGCTTGAAATTAGATTTCAAATGAAATTAAAATGTACACAAAATTCAAATTATATTTAAATTTGCCAACTTGCCAACTTGCCAACTTGCAAGCAAGTTGACAGTCCCTTACCTCGAGCAAGGTGTGATGCCACCTTGGCATCACACCATTCACCCTCTATATATAGATATAGAGGTGAGATGGCAGCACATGCATCTTGCAAGTGAAGAATTAGATTCTTTCATATTTTTTCTCCATTCTTCAGGGTGTTCACTTATGTGTTGAAGTTCACATTTCTCATCTTCTCCAACCCCTAAGTTGGCCATCTTCCTCTCATCTCTCCTCTCAATATTTAGCTTATTGTAAGGAGTGATTGAAAATTGCTTTAGTGCGTGGACCATTTCGATAAAGGCAAAACAAATAGTTTGCCAAGCTTTTGGAGATCCACCTACGGGAATAGAAACTTGGTATTTTTAATTTGGGATATCCAGAAGGTTTTTTGATCTAAAATTTTCAAAATAGATCCATCATGGAGTTGAGGAGCTTCTAGAAGTTTTTAGCAATTTTTAGAAAAGCTTGATTTGTGCAAACATTGCATCGATTCTCCTGTGCCGTTGCTTGGCTGATTTATGATTGAAGAAATGTTCTTCACTTTCTCCTTGGAATTGAGCTAATCATGGTATTTCTCTACCTAATTCTAAATCATAAGCTTGTTTAGATCCTTGTTAGCTTGAGCAGCCTAATTAATTTTAGCTTTTGCAGTTTTAATTATTGGATCCTAGTGCTACTCTATCCTTCAAGTGATATCAGAGCCTAATTCATGCTATGATTTGGATTTTTTGATTGATTGATACATGTGATGGATTGATCAAAATCACCAAAGTATCAATTCATATGATGGATTAGAGTGTTTGGATGATGTTGTATAAGGCTTCTTGATTGATGAATTGAAAGTATGCTATTATATGTTTTAAGAGTTAATTCAGTAATTAGTATGTTTTGATTCATAACTTCTAATGTTGAATATTGATTTAGCATTAGTTGATATTATATGTTGAAATAGCATGTTGTTTAATGGCTAAAATAGTTTTGGTCATTTTTGGATCCCATTTGATTAGATTTATGTCAGAGATTTTTGGAGAATATGATTCTCACTTGAACTTATTTTCAAAGCATGTTTGGAGGCTCAAAATTTCAATTTTGAAAAGGTGTTTTAATGCTGAAATTACATCTATAAGGTATGTTTTAATTTCTAGAAGATGTTCTAGAGTTTTTAGTATACAAAAGTTGAGCTAAAAGTAGCTTAACTTGCCCTTGACTGCAAAGCAAGGCAACTACCAGCCATGGCATCAAATAAGGCAGGGTTGTGACCAAGAGTTGCTTCCTAGCCATGTGAACACCCCGGCCAATAGTGCTTAGTTTAGGGTTGGGCATGTTTTGAGCTTTATTTTGTTCCCTATTGTGACTAAAAACCATTTTAAATCACACCTAATGGACATGCAAGTATTGTGCAAGCTCCCAAAATTATGTTTAATATTTTTTATTGCTTTTAAAAACTTTCAAAGTTAATATCCTACTAATTGCATAAATATTATGCTTGACCAATTATTTGTTTATAAGATAAGCACTTAATTATTGTCATTGATTGCCAATTCTTGATTTATTTATTATTCATTTAAGTTTTGAATGAATGATGTATGAATGGGGATGATCATAAGCCTTTTAACATTGATTTTATTAATTTTAAACTGTTGAAATAGGTTGTATTAAATGGGACTTGTATGCCACTTGTTTTATTTTGTAAAAGTTATGAGAGTAAAATCACTAGGGGTGGGGTTTTCTTTCTCTTGCAAGAGTCACAAAGAGCAGAGAAGATCCATGGAGCCTTGAAGACTCATGAATGAATGGGAATACACTAACATAATAGCATAGTTTAATCAACCTACTTAAAATAAATTGAGTGATGCACCTATGAATCTAAGTACATCATTTGGTTAGACTCATGGTCAGCCCACCCTAGGAGCATGCTAGGCGCATTTACTTATTTATGATTATCATATCCTATTGATATATGAGATGCATGCTTTGGATATAAAAAACGTAAATAAGAAGATAAAAATGATGATAGATTTGCAAGCAAAAACCCTCCACTTAGAATAACCAAATGCTTTTTATATATTAAGTCAAAATGGATACTAATTAAAAGAGTTTTAATTAATCCAAGCCTTATACCAATAGTATGTGACATGATGATACTACCATCTTTGTGTGCATACATCCGATTACATGGGTCACCCATAGATGGAAAGCTAGGACTATACACTTAGCATATGATACACTTAGATTTGAGAACACCTATACATTATACTCTCGATCACTGGGGATGTTGTGGTACCCGTCTCAATGAAAGCAAATAAGGCATTAGGATCTAATATAAAAACTTCAAAATATGAAATTAACTAGTTTTTACAAGTATAAAAAGGATCTAATCATGCTAGGGATTCAAATTTGGTAACAGCATTGTTGGAATTGTGCCCTGCAAGCCAATGAGATTAGCTTTGTAAACTATTTCACTCGTAGTATAATCTTAATTGAATGATATTCTTTATATGGCCATCTTTATCTTATGTTTTTTTTACTTCACTTGCATTTGGATGAAGCCCTTACATCACCTATACCTGCGAACCTTAGTTTGGTAACCATGGAGTAAGTCTCACATGGTTGTGATCTTAAAAGTTCCAAGTTATAAGATCTTATGAGATGGGGCATCTAAGATCTGGATAGACTTGCACTAACGATGCACAAATCCAAAGGTTGGAGATTGCTCCATTCTATGAGAAATTGTATGAGATATAGGTGTATATTAGTGGGTCCTTGTTAGAAAACAAGGCACTGAAAATATACTGGAGAATCCACTAGATAGCTGAAGTGACAAGTTAGTAGTGGCTAGTTCTCTTGCTTACGGTAGTTTATATTATTAGTCCTCTAACCTGAGGGTTTATGGTATCCTTGTATTCGGTCCTCATACTTTGACTCATTCTTGACCACCTAGCAGGTCTTTCAGAATGAGATTGGTTATGAGCTACTTAGCATGGAGGTTTGTGAGATCCAAAATAGAATCTAACTCCTCGTTGTTGTGAAAGGTGAGTACATCTCCTATGGGTTCTATGATGATCGATTCCATGAAATCCTCGCGCAAGGTGGTGTAAAAATTTGGAAAAGGAGTTTTCCAAAGGTAAGGTCACATAACAAGGATTGAACATTGAGAATAGAGACATAGAATTAAGGTTTTTAGAGAGCCGACAAATATCTTGCCCTAGGCCTCTTTTGGGAGACAGGAGACAGAAGGGTCGTATTTGCATAGCATGTGTAAAGCGATGATATTTCTCTAGAATATTCATTTCAGCCAATTAGTTAGACTCCATGGCCTTGAGGTTGGACATCGACCCTAGAGATTGTCTTTAATTAATGAGATTAATTGAATTGAGTTGACTAGTTTAGAAGGAGTTTTAAACTATAATGAATGTAAGATATTCAAAAGTCACAAGGAGTTATAAGCCCATGTCCAATGAATGGTAAAACCTATTGGGTCACACAAAATCTAATTAGCTTTTTAATTAATGGAGAGAATTTTCTGAGGTGTTAGAACATGCTGTCTCCTAGTAAATTGATTTTTGGGACCAACTTTGAGGGTCAATTTTGGCTTGATTGATTGAAGTTTAAAATTAATCAACTAATTTAAGTGTTAAATTAAACCAATAATTAAGGAGTTAATTATTTGGTGCTAACATGACCACCAATTGGTCAAGTTAACTTAAAGAGTTAAGTTAATGAATTTAGCTTAAGGAGTTAAGCTAGTTTGACTTAAAGAGTTAAGTCAAAGGATAATTAATTAAATTAAAGAGTTTAATTTGATTAATTAAGGAAGAATGAATTTTTTAGGGAAGACTCAAATGAGATTTGAGATGGCATCTTAATTAATTTGAAATGAGATTCCAAATATATTTAAGATGCAAATGAAATTCAAATGAGATTTGAATTCAAATTTTGCCACCTAAGCACCCCACTTGGCCACCCTCCGTCATGCATTGTAATTTGCCCACTTGGCATGACACATTTTTGGCCTCTATATATAGATATAGAGAGAGGAGGTCGTGGTCATACACATGACAAATGGTGTGAAGAATTAGATTCTTCATTTCCCTCCAGAACATTTGCAAGCTAGCTTTTCATGTGTTGAAGGCTAAGCTTCTTTCTTCATCTTCCTACCCCAAATTTGGCCTCCATCATCACCAGATCTCTAGTCTTATTCCAACTAAATGACTAGAGAACTAGGAAGTCTTATTGGTGTGTGGCCTTTTTCAATAGAGGCAAGATGTATACTTTGCTTTGTTTCTGGAGAGCTCTCAACGTAAGGTCCAACTTTGCGATTTTCTCCAAGAAGATCTAGATGGCCAATCGATTTGAATTTATACATGGAGATTCTCCATTATGTTGTCTATCTCCAGTAATATTTACAGAATATTTGGAGGTGATTTGGTATGGTGATCGTTACAATCCTTTCATTATGCCATGAGCAGGCAAATTCTAAAACCGGTGAAGTGTTCACTTGTTTCTTCTTGAATTTGCTTATTAAGGTAATCCTCTATCTAAATTTGAATCCAAAGCATGATTTGAATCCTGTTTTGCTTGTAGGCACTAGTTACTTTATGTTTTAAAGTTTTTTATTATAGATCCTAGTGACTATCTTGCTTTCAAGCATTACCTCGAAGAGAAAAATCCAACGAGTAGCAAGTGAACTCTTCACTTGTCCGGAAACTGCCTGAAACTAGCATAGTTGGAAGAGTTCGATGATCACCCTATCAAATCTCCTCCAAAAATTCTGAAAAAAATATAGCAAGCTTAAAAACATCTTTATGAACTCTCAATTGAAATTTCAAATCAAAAGGACATTTGGAACTCCCTGGAGAAATTCGCCAAATCGGACTTTGTGCAAGTGGATCTCCAAAAACACGCATGCCAAATGTCTTGCCTCTATTGTAATGACCCACTTTCCAATGAGAACTTCCTAAATATCTAGACTATAAGTTGGAGAAAGACCATGGATTTAACATTGGTGGAGGCCAATTTTAGGTAGGGAAAAAGAAAAAGAAGAGAGCAAAGCTTTCAACACATGCATGCTTGCTTGCAAAAGATTTTGGAGGGAAAGAGGGAAGAATCTAATTCCTCACACCAAATGTGATATGCACGATCTTCTCTCTGTATATCTATATATAGATGCTGAAAATGTGTGATGCCAAGTTGGCATCACACAATACATGAGGGGGGTGGCCAAGTGGGGTTGCCAAGGTGGCAAATGTAAATCCAAATCTTATTTGAATTTCATTAGCATCTTAATTACATTTGGAATCTCATTTCAAATTAATTAAGATGCTAATTCAAATCTTATTTGAATTTTCCCTCAAAAATTCATTCTTCCCAATTGATTAAATTAAACAAAGATTTAATTTAATTAATTATCCTTTGACTTAACTCTTTAAGTCAAACTAGCTTAATTCCTTAAGCTTAATTTTGTTAACTTAACTCTTTAGGTTAACTTGACCAATTGATAGTTATGTTGGCACCAAATAATTAACTCCTTAATTGTTGGTCTAATTTAACTCCTCAAATTAGTTGATTAATTTAACACTTAAATTAATCAAGCCAAAATTGACCTTCAAACTTAGTACCTAAAGATCGGTTCACCCGGAGAAATCCTTTTCTAACACTCAAATTTTTTTTTCCTAAAATTAGGAAGCTAATTGGATTTTATATGTGACCCAATAGGTTATACTATTTATTAGACATGGGCTTATATCTCCTTGTGACTTTTGAATAGCTTATATACATTTTAGTTTAAAACTCCTTTTAAACTGGTTGACTTAATTCAATTAATCTCATTAATTGAAGAGTACTCAATCTCCATAGTTGATGTCTAACCTCAAGGCCATAGAGCCCAACTAATTAGCTAAAATGAATATTTTGGAGAACCATCATCGCTCTACGCATACCATGCAAATACGATCCTTCTGTCTCCTATCTCCCAAAAGAGGCCTAAGGCATGATATTTATCGACTCTCTAATAGCCTCGATACTATATCTCTATTCTTATTGCTCAATCCCATTGTATGACTTCACCTTTGAAAAACTTCTTTTCCCAATTATCACACAACCTTGCATAAGGATTTCTTGGAATTTATTATTATAGAATACATAGGAGATGCACTCGCCCTTCACAACAATGAGGAGTCGTATTCCATCTTAGATCTCACAAACCTCTATGCCAAGTCGCTCATACCCAATCTCAACCTGAAAAACCTATTAGGTGGTCAAAGAGGAGTCAAAGTATAAGGACTAAATAAAGGTTACCATAGACCCTTAGGTCAAAGGACTAATAATATGCACTAACGTAAGTAGGAGAACTAGTCACTACCAACTTGCCACGATGGCTATCTAGTGGATTCTTAGGTGGGCCTTTAGTATCTTGTTCTCTAACAAACACCCACTAACAAGTACTCGTATCTCATATAATTGGTCATAGAATGGAGTAATTTCCAACCCTTGGATTTATACATCGTTAATGAAAGTATGTCTGGATTTTAGATGTCCTGTCTCTGGAGTCTTATGACTTGAAAAATTCAAGATTATGATCCTGTGAGACTTATTCCATGGTCACCAAACCAAGTCCTATTGTCATAGGTGATCTAAAGACTTTATCCAAATACTAGTAAAGTGAAATAAAGCATAAGATCAAGATGGCCATATAGAGAAATAGCATTCAATCAAGATTGTATAAACCAGGAAATAGTTTACAAAGCCATTCTCATTGGCTTGCAGGGTACTATTCCAACACTCGAATCATATAATGATTGATAGGTTTGGCATAACACCAAGTTGTGTAGAGGTTGTCCTCATAGGGGATCCACATGAAAAGGTAAGGCAAAATATATCAAGAGCTGCATAAGATGCAATTATCAAAAGTTGCTTAACTTTAGATTATTTGCTAATATACATCTAGTCGCGGGGGTCAACTTACAAGTCTTTAGGATCTTAATTCTCACTAGAAAATAGGATTTACAAAATTCTTCTTGGGGGTAGAATATTTGGTAAAATAATGGGAAAAAAATATGCTTGAAAGACCATAAATATGTTTTTAATGCCAATGTTCAACTAGATGCATATACTCTTTTTTTGCCTCTTGTAGATTTTTGAAATCTTCAAAACAAAATAGGTAAAAATCCACTTGCGAGCATTTTGAAAACCAAAATGCTCACTAAGCATAACTTCCAAGATTGATTGAGAAACCTTAAGATAATTCTTAACTCTAAATAGAGGACCTATGTACTAGATCAAAGTCCATCGAACACGTTGGGTGATGACCCCACCATGAGGCTTGTGAATTGTTCACTAAATTCGTAGATAATGATTAGTGATAATAGTGGGATGTGTTTGGGGCGAGTTTGGCTTGTACCATATCCCACCCCATCCCAAAAAGACCCTAACCTACCCTACCTTATCTTCTTAGGTTTGAGGGTTTAACCTTTCAACTCGGAAAGAATTAGAAAAATTGGAATCAATCAATGAAAGTATCTAATCAAAACCACTTAAAAGTAATTAAAATTCAAATTTCAAGTATAAAAATGAAAAATTCATGCAAATAAGATAAAATTCTAGAAGTAAAATGGGATATAAGAATAGAATTAAATTAATAATAGCATAACATTCTAAATTTTTATACATTGTGAGTTTGTGATAATAAATTGAAACAAAAAAAAAAACTCAAACTTTTTAAGTCCAACAAGCTTTCATCATGTAGTTCTTAACTATCTGGGAAATGGAACCCTAAACTATTTGGTTTGGATATTATTTTTAATTAGAAAATATAAAATAAATTATATATAATATATTTATTATATATATAATATTTATATAGCCGAGGTGATGGGGCAGAGTTGGTATACCCCATATCCTACCCTAAATAATTTGGGTTATATAAATGCACCCCATACCCCATTTAGTCACCCTAAACCTGTCTCATTCAAGATAGATCGAGCTTGGATTTGGATTTTGCCCCGCCTTATTGCTATCTCTAATGATGATCTACAAGTAAGATGCACTATGATAGCATCCATTGCTATCTCTAATGATGATCTACAAGTAAGATGCACTATGATAGCATCCATTACTAATGAGCATCAAAAGACTCACGAGCATATGGGATATGCAAGCGAGATCTACAAATACCTACAAAAGTTGTGTGGTGTATGAACAAGACACAAAAGGTTTGTCTTGTCTAAGGTGTTCTCTAGATCAAGGAGAAGTGAAGGTTCTAGTGTCCATGTTCACAAGCTTAAGATGATTTCGTTGAGAAGCTTGGACAACCTAATGTGGTTATGGATAATAACCTTTATATATATTTGATCCTCAAATCGATACCCTCATTATTCGATCAATTTGTTATGAACTTTAATATGTTAAAGTAAGAAGTTACAACTAACAAATTAGTGAACATGCTTGTGACTACCGAGTCAATGATGAAAAAGAAAAAGCTTCTTATGCTTACTTATTCCTCCAAGTCAAAAGGCCCTAAGGGCTCAAGAAATAGAGGTAAAAGGAAAAGGAGTTCTTTCTCTAGAGGGAAGCAACCCAAGAAAAATTCCAAGAGCATTAAGAAAATGACTAAAACTGAACAAATTATTTCCATTATAGTGAAAAGAGACATTGGAAAAGAAATTGTAAAGCTTATCTTGCAACTCTTCAAAAAGGTATGTACTTCTTTGAGGTGCATTTGATGACTATTTCTTCCTCATGGGTATTTGATACCACATGTGGTTCTCATTTTTGTAATTCGTCATAGGGGATGGAAAGAAAAAAAAAATTTCATGAAAGGGATATAATCCTCCTCTAAGGAAATAGAGCAAGAGTTGCCACCCTAGTTCAAGGCATTATCAAGTTAGACTTGCGGAATACAAGCATTGTACTTAATCCAATTTTTTATGTACCCCACCTTGTTTTAATTCCTATTCTTGATAATGAAGGATTTGATTTTTCTACATTGATTGAGAAGTTGAAGACTTTACAGAATGGTTCTTTAATTACTCAAAGTACACTAATTAATGGATTATACATACTTGATTCCCAACCTTTACTAATGCACATTCATCAAATAAGAGAAAATTAGATAATCATGAAGATACCATTCTATAGCATGCAAGACTTGGGTGTATTTCTAAAAATAAGATAAATAAGTTAGAAGCTCTCAAAGCACTAAATATTAGTGGCAAGGAGGGATTTCCTACGAGTGAATCTTTGTTTAAAGGGAAAAATGACCAAGGCTCTTCTGTAAGACAAATGAAGCGCTTCTCAAATTCCTTGGATTTGATCCATACTGATGTTTATGGTCTACTAAGAGTTAGTGGGATAAAATGTTATTCTTACTTCATCACCTTTATTGATGATTATAATCTGTTTAGACTTATATATCTTATGAAGTACAAGTCCAAAGCCCTTGAAAAGTTTAAAGAATATAGGAATGAAGTAGAAAAGCAAAAGGCACTTAGTATTAATGCTCTTCAATTAGATCAAGAAGGAAAATACTTAAGTATTGAATTCTTGGATTACCTAAAAGAGAATGAGATTTACTCTCAACGGATCCACTCGACACACCCCAACATAATGGAATAGGTGAGAGAAAAAATTGTACCTTGTTGGACATGGTGCATTCCATGATGATCTTTTTTGATGTGCCCATATCCTTTTAGGGATATACCTTAGAAATGCAACGAAATTACTAAATGTAATACTATCAAAGTCTGTGCCAAAAACATCCCATAAGATGTAGTTTGGCAAATTACCATCTTACCATTATCTTAATAAGGTTTGGGGGTCTTCTACCTACATGACATGGATAGTTGGAGACATGTTGGATAGTAGATCTACCTTATGTTAGTTATGAGATACCTAAAAGAGTCTATAGGTTATTTCTTTTATGATTCCTAGGATCAAAAGGTGTTTATTTTAGGAAATGCCTCTTTTTTATACAAGCAATTTTTATTAGATAGAAAAGGTATTGTTGTTGAACTTGATGAAGTTTAAAATGATCATCAAATCCCACAAACGGTGGAAACAAGCGAGCAACAAGAGCCTCACACACAACCTTTAAGAAGGTCAGACTAAATTAAGAAATAATCCAAATGGTTCGGATTTCTTCTTGAGATGGGCTAATCGGATAGCAATTCAAAGACCTATGAAAAAGCTATGTTGGATATAAACTCCGGGTGTTAGCTTGAAGCCATGAAATCTAAAATAGACTCCATGTACTCTAGCATAGTATGGACTTTGGTAGATCTACCAATGGGGATAGTTCTCAATGGTTACAAGTAGATCTATAAGCAAAAGCTAGGAATTAATAGAGAAGTGGTGACTTTTAAGATGCGTTTAATGGCAAAAGGTTACACTTAAAGACCTAGCATCAGTTTCAAGGAAACCTTTTCACCAGTTGCAATGCCTAAGTCTATTTGGATTTTACTTGCCATAAGATATGGCAAATGAATGGGAAAACCATTTTCCTCAATGGCGACATTGAAGAAGAAATCTGAATCGAGCAACTATAAGGTTTTAATCCAATCGGAGTGAGCAAAACATTTGCAAACTCTATCAATTTATGGATTCAAACAAGCGTCCCAAAGTTGGAACACATATTTTGAAAAAACAGTGAAATCATTTAGCTTTGCCAAAAATTTGTATGAACTATATGTGTATATAAAGGCCAGTAGGAGTAAAGTACAATTTATTGTGCTTTATGTTGATGCAATCTTTTTCATTAGGAATAAGGTAGAAATGTTAGAGTGTACCAAAGTGTGGTTATCTACTTAATTCTTCATGAAGGATTTGAAAGAAGCATCCTACATATTAAGATTACGTATCTATAGAGATAGATTGAAAAAGGATGCTAGGGCTTTTCCAAACCTGTGTATATTGACAAATTATAGAAAAGTTTTAGTATGAAAAATCTAGGGGGGTTCTTTCCCATGGGACACAGCATTCTTTCCATGAGCAATCTCGTATGAGATAAGGATGCATGTAGGGAAGAGAATAAGCCAGAGTACTTGTCAGTGGCCTATGGCCTAACCTATTTATGGCCTATCTATGCTTAGCCTATTTTATAAACAGGCCAAGTCAAGGCTTAAAAATTAGCCTTTTTGACTAAATAAACTAGGTTTAAGCTTTTTTAAAGGCATGCAAAGCCTAACAAGCTGACCCGTTTGCCCTTCTTCAAATAAAAAAAATAATACTAATAGTATAATATTAAATAATTAAGTCAACATTTTCAATAACAAGATGTGTTAAGTAACAATAATTTTTATTTTATAATAATAATTATAATATAAGTTTAATACTTACAATAAATTAGTTTTATCTATGTTATCATTACTATCATGTACATACATTGACTAATATGGTGACAACATAAATATTGTTTCAAATCATTTATCAATTTGTAGTTACTTATTATTATTATTATTATTATTATTATTATTATTATTATTATTATTATTATTATTATTATTATGATAATAAATTTATCATTAATTGACAATAGTAATAAAACATAATTATCTTATTACTAATTTTTAGCTAATCTTTTAGGTAGGCTTTCATGTTAGGCCAAGGCTTTAAATTTTATTGAAAAATCTAGGCTTAGCCTTAAAATAAGTATATCATAGATAATAGGCTAGGCTAAGACCTGTCATTTGTATAATATGCTTAGCCTATTTAAGCCAAAGCCTAACCTAGTTGAGCCTATTTTTGTCCCTAGATGCATGTTAATGAGTGCTTGCTAGAGAACAAGGTACTGAAGACCTACTCAAAGAATTCATTAGATAGTCATAGTGGCAAGTTCTCCCACTTACGCTAGTGTATGTAATTAGTCCTTTGATTGAAGATCCAGGTGACCTTGTGTTTGGTCCTCATGCTCTGACTCTTCCTTGGTCACTTAACATGACACTTAAGTAGAGATTGGGCATGAGCTATTAGGTGTGGAGGTTTGTGAGATCCAAGATGCGAGCATATCTCTTATGTATTGTATAATTATTAATTCTAAGAAATCTTTACGCAAGGTAGTGTGACAATTTGAAAAAAATAATTCCAAAGATGAGATCATACAATAGAATTAAACATTTGGAATAGAGACATACTATTGAGGCTATTAGGAAATAGGTAAATATCATGTCCTAGGCTTCTTTTGGGAGACAGGAGATGTAAGGACTATATTTACATGGTACATATACAGCTATAACGGTTCTCCAAAAATATTGATTTCAATCAATTAGTTGGGCACTATGAGCTTGAGGTTGGATATCAACCATAGAGATTGTGTACTTTTTAGTTAATAGAGATTAATTGAATTGAGCTGATTTAGTTTAAAGGAGTTTAAACTAAAGTGAACATGTGATATTCAAAAGTAACAAGGAGTTGAGATCCTAAGTCCAATGAATGGTAGAGTCTATCGAGTCACACACAAAAGCTAATAGCATTTTCTAAATCATGGAGGAACTTTCTAAGTGGTAGAAAATTCATTCAATATTGACTGATTTTTGGGAGACCAAAAATTGGGGTGTCACTTGGCTTGATTAATTTAATTGTTAACTTGATCAATTAATTTAAGAGTTAAATTAGATCAATAATTAAATAGTTAATTGTTTGATGCCATGTGACCATCAATTGGTCAAGTTAGCTTAAGGAATTAAGTTAACAAAATGAAGCACAAAGAGTTTAGCATGTTGGCTTAAGTGCTAAGTCAAAGGTTAATTAATTAAATTAAAATTTTAATTTAATTAATGAGAAGGATTATTTCTAGAAGGAAAATCAAATGAAAGGTTCATTTGATGTGGCATTTTAATTAGCTTGTAATTAGATTTCAAATGAAATTGAAATGCACACAAAATTTAAATTAGATTTGAATTTGTTAATTTGCATGCATTGCAAAAAAGTTGACGATCCCCCACCTTGAGAAAGATGTGATGCCAACTTGACATCACACTATCCTCCCTCTATATATAGAAATAGAGGTAAGGAGGGTGGCCATATGCCATTTACATGTGAAGAATTAGATTCTCATTAGTTTCCCTCCATTATTCAAGATGTTTATTCATGTGTTGAAGCTCACCTTCCTCTTCTTCTCCAACCCCTAAAATCGGTCGTTACCAGTGATCTCGCCTCTTAATCTCCAGCTAATTATGATGAGTGATAGGAAATTGCTTTAGTGTGTAGATCATATTGATTGAGGCAAAACAAATTATTAGAGTTTTGATTTTCCAAATTTTTCTTAGGGGTGAAGAATTTGATAAAATAGTGGGACAAAAACATGCTTGAAAGACAATCACCATGTTTTCAAATATCAATATTCAATCATATGTTTGTACTCTTTTTCTGCCTCTTATGGATTTTTGAAATCTTCAAAACAAAATGGCTAAAATCCAGTTGCAAGCATTTTGAAAACCAATAAACTCACTGGTCATAACTTCCAAGATTGATTGGCAAACTTTAAGATAATTCTGGACTATGAAAAAAAGACCTATGTATTTGATCAAAGTTTGCTAGACACATTAGGTGATGACCCTTCTGATAAGGCTCGTGAAGTGTTCACTAAATTTGTAGATGATAATCTACAAGTGAGATGTCTCATGGTAGCATCCATGACTAATGAGTTCCAAAAGACTCATGTGTATATAAAACATGTAAGTGAGATCTACAAACACTTATAAGAGTTGTATGATGTGCAATCTAGACATGAAATGTTCACTTCATCAAAAGAGCTCTTTAGAACAAGGTTTGTAGAAGGTTCAAGTGTTCATGATCACAGGCTCAAGATGACTGGACTCATCGAGGACCTTGGACAACATGATGTGGTCATGGATGATAACCTCTACATAGATTTGATCCTTCGATCATTACCCCCATCATTCAACCAATTCATTATGTACTTCAATATGTCTAAGAAAAAGGTTACAACTAATGAATTGGTAAATATACATGTAACCATTGAGGAAACGATGAAAAAAGAAAAGCTATTTATGCTTGCTTCTTCCTCCATGTGAAAAGGCCTTAGGGGCCCAAGAAAAGAGTAAGAGGAAGAAAAGTTCTTCTTCCAAAGGGAAGCAATCCAAGAAAAAGTTTTGGGATAGTTTAGAAAATGCTAAAACCAAAGCAAGTTGTTTTCATTGCGTTGAAAAGGGACATTGGTAAAGAAATTGTAAAGCATACATTGCAACCTTTGACAATGGTATCTACTTCTTTAAGGTGCATTGGATGACTAATTCTTTCTCATGGGTGTTTGATACTACATGTGGTTCTCACATTTTTAACTCATTATAGGGGATGGAAAGAAGAAAGAGTCTTTATGAAAGAGATATGATCCTCTGCCTAGAAAATAGTAAGAATTGCTACCATGGTCCAAGGCATGATCAAGTTAGACTTAGGGAATACTTACATTATGCTTAATCTAGTTTATTATGTACCCTACCTTGTAAAAAATATTGTTTCAATTCCTATTTTTCATAATGAAGGATTTAATTTTTCTATATCGAATGTCAAGTTGAAGGTATTAAAGAATGGTTCTTTAATTGCTTAAGGTATATTAGTTAATGGATTATACATACTTGATTCTCAACCTTCACTAATGCACATTCAATCAAGTACAAAAAAATTAGACAACTAAGAAGATGTCATTCTATGGCATGCAAAACTTGAGCATATTTCTAAAAATAGAAAAAACAAGTTAAAAGCTCTCAATGCACTAAATGTTTATGGCATTGAATGTATTCTTACTTACAAATCTTGCTTGAAAAGAAAAATGATCAAAACTTCTTTTCTAGGAGAAATGAAGTACTCCACAAATTCCTTGGATTTAATCCATATGGATGTTTGTGGTCCAACAAAAGTTAGTGGAGAAGGAGGCTATTCTTACTTCATCATCTTCTCTGATGATTATAGTCAATTTAAACATGTGTATCTTATTAAGTACAAGTCCGAAGCCTTTAAAAAGTTCAAAGAGTATAGAATAAAGTAGAAAAGCAGAAAAGACTTAGTATTAAAGCCCTTTGATCAGATCAAGGGGAAAAATACCTAAGTATTAAATTCTTAGATTATCTAAAGAGAATGGGATTCTCTCTCAATGGATTCTACCTGGCATGCCCTAACATAATAGAGTAGTCGAGAGGAAAAACCATACCTTGTTGGACTTGGTACGTTCGATGATGAGCTTTCTGTATGTACCTATATCCTTTTGGGGATACACCATAGAAATGGTGATGAAATTACTAAATATAGTATCTTCAAAGTTGGTGCAAAAAATGCCACATAAGATATAATATGGCAAAGCATCCTCATACCATTATCTCAAGGTTTGGGGGTCTATCACTTATGTGAGATGGATAGTGGGAGGCAAGTTGGACAATAGATCCACCTTGTGCAAGTTTGTGGGATACCCAAGAGAGTTCATAGGTCATTACTTTTATGATCCCTCAGAACAAGGGTTGTTTATTTTGAGCAACGCCATTTTTTTTTAGAAAAGTAATTTCTATTAGATAGAAATGGCATTGTTGTTGAACTTGCTAAAGTTCATGATGATTATCAAATCCCACAAGCAACAGAAATAAGCAAGCTACAAGTGCCTTACACACAACTGTTAAAAAGGTCAAACCAAATCAAGAAACAACCTAAAATGTTCAAATTTCTTCATAAGATAGGCCAATCGAATAGCAATCCAAAGATATATGAGAAAGCTATGTTGGACATAAAATTGAGACATTGGCTTGAAGCCATGAGATCTAAAATAGACTCTATATGCTCTAACAAAGTATGGGATTTGGTAGATCTACTAAGCAGAATAGTTTTCATTGGTTACAAGTGGATCTATAAGTGAAATCTAGGAGTTGATAGAGAAGTAACGACTTTTAAGGTGTGGTAAGTGGCAAAAGGTTACACTTAAAGACCCAATATCAATTTTGAGGAGACATTTTCACCAGTCACAATTGCTAAGTCTACTTGGATTTTACTTTCCATAGCCATATAATATAACTATGAGATATGGCAAAAATATGTGAAAATCACTTTCCTCAATGACGACATAAAAGAAGAAATATATATGGAGCAACCCCAAGATTTTTCACATCCAAGGGGAGTGAGCAAAAGGTTTGCAAACTCTAGAGATCCATTTATGGACTAAATAAGCATCCCAAAGTTGGAACGTGCATTTTCACATGAGAGTTAAATTGTTTAGCTTTGTCAAAAATATGCGTGGACTATGTATGTGTATGAAGGCTAGTTGGAGCAGTATAAAGTTTATAGTGATTTATGTCAATGACATCCTTCTCATTGGGAATGAGCTAAAAATGTTAAAGTGTATTAAAGCATAGTTATCTACTCAATTCTCTATAAATGATTTGGAAGAGACATCTTATATAATAGGAATATGTATTTATAGAGATAGATTGAAGTAGATGCCAGGGCTTTTCCAAACCCCATGTATTGATAATATACTAAAGAAGTTTGGTATGAAAGCATCTAAGAGGGGATTTCTTCCCATAAGACATGGCATAAATCTCTTAAACTTTATGTTTCTTATGACAGAGGAAGAGAGACATTAAATGTCCTACATACATTCTGCCTCTGTTATTGGGAGCATAATGTCTGTAGTTTAATGTACAAGATCGAATGTGGCACACTCATTAAGTATTTTGAAGAGGTTCCAATCCAATCTCAATGAGAGTCACTAGATAGCCATAAAAGTAACCCTTAAGTACTTGAGAAGGACTAAGGACTTGTTCTTAGTATATGGTAAAAGAGAATTGAAACTTAAAGGGTTTTTGGATTCAAGTTTCTATTCTAATGTAGATGACTTAAAATCCACTTTTGGATTCATATTTTACCTCAATGGTAGTGCAGTGAGTTGAAAGAGTTCCAAGCAAGATACCATGGCTAACTCTACAATTGAGGCAGAATATATTGTAGCTTTGGAAGTTGCAAAGGAAAGCATTTACATTAAAAACTTCATCCAAAAGTTGAATGTAGTACCTAACATTACTTAGCTAATAGTTGTCTTTTGTGAAAAATAATGGGGTGATAGTGCAAACTAAATAGCCAAGATCTCATCAGTGATCCTAGCACATTTTGAGATAATATAGGAGATCATTGATGGTGGCAATATTTAAGTGGATAGAGCTATCTCGAAAGCGAATATAGCAAATTTACTAACAAAACCACTAATACAAAAGGTCTTTGAGGGACATCTTGAGTATATAGGCCTCAATGCCATAGGGCGTTGGCTTTAGGAAAAGTGGAAGATTGTTGGAGTTGTTGCCAACAAGCTAATTAGATTGACCTTGTAAATAATTTTCTTGCAAAATAATCTTGATTGAGTGATAGTTTTTATATAGCCATCTTTATCTTATGCTCTATATTACTTCATTAGCATTTGGATGAAATCCTTAGACCACAGTTGAGTATAGGGCTTGGTTATTGATTAAATAGTGGTCATGAAATAAGTCTAACATGATCGTGATCTTAAACCTTCTAAATAATAGGATCTTTGAGATAGGGCAATCTAATATTTAGATGGACTTGCACTAACGATCCATAAATCCAAGAGTTAGATATTGCTTCATTCTATAAGCAATCCCATGTAAGATATAGATGTATGTCAGTAAGTTTTGTTAGAGAACAAGGCACTAAAGACCTATCCAGAAAATCTACTAGATAGTCGTATTGGCAAGTTTTTTCACTTACGCTAGTGCATATTATTAGTCCTTTAACTAGGGGATTCATGGTAATCTTATTTTCGGTTATCATGCTTTAACTCTTCCTTAGTCATTTTATGGGCCACTTAAGTGGAGATTAGAGATGAGCTACTAGGCATAGAGGTTTGTAAGGTCCAAGATCAAATCCAACTTCTCATCTTTGTTAAGGGTGAGTACATCTCCTATATATTCTATAATGATCAATTTCAAGAAATCCTTGCACAAGGTAGTGTGACAATTTAGATAAGGAATTTTCTAAAGTTGAAGTCACATAATAGAATCAAATATTGAGAATAGACATATAATATTGAGGTTATTAAGAAGCCAGCAAATATCTTGCCTTAGGCCTCTTTCGGGAGATAGAAGGCAGAAGGACCATATTTGTATGGAATGCGTAGAGCTATTATAGTTCTCAAAAAGCATTCATTTAGGACAACTAGTTAGACTCCATAGGCTTGAGGTTAGACATTGACCATGGAGATTGGGAATTTTTTAATTAATGGAGATTAATTGAATTGAGTCGATTTAGTTTAGCTGAAGTTTTAAACTAAAATGAATGTACATTATTCAAAGGTCACAAAAAATTGTGAGCCCATATTTAATGAATAGTAGAACCTATCGGGTCACATACAAAAGCTAATAGAATTTCCTAAATATTGGAGGAACTTTCTCAGTGTTAGAAAATTCGCTCCAAAGTGATCGATTTTTAGGGTGACAAAAAATTGAAGTGTCACTTGGCTTTATTAATGTAAGTGTTAATTTGATCAACCAATCCAAGAGTTAAATTAAACTAATAATTTAAGAGTCATTTATTTAGTTCCATGTGACCATCAATTGGTCAAGTTAATTTAAATGGTTAAATTGACAAAATTAAACTTATGGAGTTAAGCTTGTTGGCTTAAGTGTTAAGTCAAAGGTTAGTTAATTAAATTAAGGTGTTTAGTTCAATTATTAATAAGAATCACTTTTGGAGGAAAAGTCAAATGAAAGGTTCATTTGGTGTAACATTTTAATTAGCTTGAAATTTGATTTCAAATGAAATTAAAGTGCACACTAATTAAAATTAGTTTTGAATTTGCCAACTTGCTAGCATTGCAAGTATGTTGGCAATCCCCCACCTTCAGGAAGGTATGATGCCAACTTGGCATTACACCATTCTCTCTTTATATATAAATATAAAGATGAGGTGGGCAGCCACATGCAATTCACATGTGAAGAATTAGATTCTCACTATTTTTCCTCCATTCTTCAAGATGTTTATTCATGCGTTGAAGCTCACCTTCCTATTCTTTTCCAACCCCTAAAATTTGCCACTACCTATCATCACTCCTCTCATTCTCCAACTAATTGTGAGGAGTGATAAAAAATTTCTTTGGTGTGTGGATCATATCAATGAAGGCAAAACAAATGGTTTACTAAGCTGTTGGAGGTCTACAATCAACAACTGTCACTTGATGACTTTATTCTAGGAGATATAGAAAGAATTTTGATCTATAATTTTCATAGTAGATCCACCAAATAGAGGAAGAGTTTTTGAAATTTTTTCAAAATTTTTTGAGATGATTAACTTGTGAAAAAGTTGCCTCGATTTTGCTATGCTGCTACTTGGTAGATTATGGATTGAAGAAGAGTTCTTCATTTTCTCATTGGAATTAAGCCAATTGAGGTAATTCTCTACCTTAAATTTGAATCATGAGCATGTTCAGATCCTTGTTAGCTGTAAGCTAGTTAACTTTATCTTTTGAAGTTTTAATTATGGGATTCTAATGCTACTCTTGCTTTTAAGTGCTATCGAGCCTAATTCATGTTGTGATTTGGATTTTTTGATTCATTTATTCATGTGATAGATGGACCAAAATCACCAAATTCTTAATTGATATGATGGATTGGAGTGTTTGGATGATGTTGTATGTAACTCCTTGATTGTTGAATTGAAAGTATGCAATTATGTATACCAAGTGTTAATTCCTGTAATTAGTATGTTTTATATAGCATTTTGTTGAATGGCTAAAATAGTTTCGGTCATTTTTTGATCTAATTTGATTGGATTACATTGAAGATTTTTGAAGAATATGATTCTCACTTGAACTAGTTTTTGAAAGCATGTTTGGAGACTTGAAATTTCAATTTTGAAAGGTGTTTCAATGCTGAAATTACATCCATAGCATGTGTTCTAATGTCCAGAAAATGTTCTAGAGTTTTCCATGCACAAAGGTTGAGCTAAAATTGGCTTGACATGCCCTTGACTGCAATACAAGGCAGAAGCTGGCCATGGCAGTGCACAAAGTAAGGTAATGATTGAGAGTTGGTGCCTAGCCATGCGTATACCTTAGCCAACAACACCTAGTTTTAGGGTTGAGTGAGTTTTGAGCTTTATTTTGGTTCTTTTTGTGACTAAAAACCATTTTAAATCACACTTAATGGATGAACAAGTATTGTGCAAGCTCTCATAATTATGTTTGACATTTTTTATTGCTTTTAAAAACTTGTTAAAGTTTATCTCTTACTAGATGCATATTTGTTATGCTTGACCAATTAATTGTTTATGAAATAAGCATTTAATTGTTGGAATTGAATGTCAATTCTTAATTTATTTATTTTTCATTTAAGTGGAATGAATGATGAATGAGTAGGGATGATCATGAGCCTTTAATATTGATTTTATTTATTTCAAGTTGTTGAAATGGAACTTGCATGCCTCTTGTTCTATCTTGTAAAAATTATGAGAGTAGAATCACTGGGAGTGAGATTTCTTTTCTCTTGTAAAAGTTCCAAGAAGCAAAAAAGATCCATAGAGGCTTGAAGACCAATGAATGTATAGGATACACTCAGGTAATGGCTAGGTTTAATGAAACCACTTAAAATCAGTCAAGTGATACATCTATGGCTCTAAATGCATCACTTGGTTAGGCTCATAATCATCCCACCTTAGAAGCATGCTAGGCATATTTACTTATTTATGCTTTCCATATCCTATTGATATATGAGATGCATGATTAGGATATAGAAAATCTAAATAAGAAGATAAAATATGATGAGATCCTTACAAGCAAAGGCTTTCCATTTGGAATGTCTAAGTGCTTTTCAAATAGTAAGTAAAAATGGCTACAAATTAAAAGAGTTTTAATTAATTCAAACTTTCTACCAATAGTATGTGGCATGATTTGTGTGATATACATTCGCTCACAAGGGTCACACTTAGATGGAAAGTTGTGACCATATACTTAGCATATCATGCACTTTTATTTGAGAACACCCAAACATTATACACTTAGCATATCACAAGGGTCTGCTTACAAGTCCTTAGGATCTTAATTCTTACTAGAAAATATGACTTCCTAAATTCTTCTTAGGGGTGAAGGATTTGATAAAATAGTGAGAGAAAACATGCTTGAAAGACGATGAATATATTTTTAAATATCAATATTCAATCATATACTTGTACTCTTTTTTTGCCTCTTGTAGATTTTCAAAATCTTCAAAACAAAATGGCTTAAAATTCACTCACAAGCTTTTTGAAAACCAATAAACTCACTAGGCCTAACTTTCAAGATTGGTTGAGAAACCTTAAGATAATTCTTAACTTTGAAAAGAGAACATATGTCCTTAGTCAAAGTCCACTGGACACATTAGGTGATGACCCTTCTAATGAGGCTTGTGAACTATTCACTAAAGTTGTAGATGATGAAATATAGACACAAAAGGTTTGCTTTGTCAAAAGAGCTTTTTAGATCAAGGATGGTAGAAGGTTCAAGTTTCCAAGATCATAGGCTCAAGATGATTGGGCTCATTGAAAAGCTTGTACAACTTAATGTAATCCTGGATAATGACCTCTACATGGATTTGATCCTATAGTCCTTACCCCCATCATTTGATCAATCCATTATGAACCTCAATATGTCTAGGCAAGAGGTTACAATTAACGAATTGCTGAATATGCTGGTGATCATTGAGGAGGCGATGAAAAAGGGAAAGCCTTTTATGCTTGCTTTTTTTTCCAAGTTGAAAGGCTTTATAGGCCCAAGAAAAAGAGGTAAGGGGAAGAAGTGCTCTTCCCCCAAAGGGAAGCAACCTGAGAAAATTTTTGGGACAGTTAAGAAAAAAGCTAAATTCAAAGCAAGTTATTTCCATTACATCAAAGAGGGATATTGGAATAGAAATTGCAAAGCTTACCTTGCAACCTTTGAGAAGGGTATGTACTTATTTAAGGTGCATTTGACAACTAATTCTTCCTCATGCATATTTGATACTACATGTGGTTCTCACCTTTGTAATTCATTATAGGGGATGGAAAGAAGAAAGAGTCATCAGGAAAGGGATATGGTCCTCCATCTGTGAAATGGAACAGGAGTTGCCACTAATGTCCAAGGCATTATCTAGTTAGACTTAGGGAATAATTGCATTGTACTTAATTTAGTTTATTATGTACCCCACCATGTTAAGAATATTATTTCAATTCATGCTCTTGATAATGAAGGATTTGATTTTTCTATATCGAATAGGAAGTTGAAGGCATTAAAAAATGGTTCTTTAATTGTACAAAGTAATCAGTTGACATATTGTACGTACTTGATTCTCAACCTTCACTAAAGGACATTCAATAAAGTAAAAAAAATTAGATAACCAAGTGGATGTTATTCTATAGCTTGCAAGGCATGGGCATATTTCTAAAAATAGGATGAACAAGTTAAAAGCTCTCAAAACACTAAATGTTAGTAACATTGAGGACCTTCCTACTTGTGAATTTAGTTTGAAAGGAAAAATGACTGAGGCTCCTTTTGTAGGACAAACGGAGTGCTCTACAAATCCCTTGGATTTGATCAACATGGATATTGTGGTCCACTAAGAGTTAGTGGAAGAGAAAGCTATGCTTACTTTATCACCTTCATTGATGATTATAGTCAGTTCAAATATGTGTATCTTTTGAAGTATAAGTCTAAAGACTTTAAAAGTTCAAAGAGTATAGGAATGACATAGAAAAGCAAAAGGAACTTAGTATTAAAGCTCTTCAATTAGATCATGGGGAAGAATACTTAAGTTCCAAATCCTTGGATTATCTAAAGGAGAATGGGATTCTATCTCAATGGACTCCAACTGACACACCCCAATATAATGGAGTAGCTGAGAGGAAAAATCATACTTTATCTATGATGAGCTTTGTTTATGTGCCCTTATCCTTATGGGGATACATCTTAGAAGCGGCGGCGAATTTGCTAAATACAGTACCTTTAAAGTTGGTGCCAAAAATACTGCATAAGATGTGGTATGGAAAAGTAACCTCTTACTATTATATAAAGTTTTGAAGGTCTCCCGCTTACGTGAGATAAGCAATGGAAGATAAATTGAATAGTAGATCTACCTCTTTCAAGCTTATAGATATCCAAGAGAATCTATGGGTTATTACTTTTGTAATTTCTCAAAACAAAAGATGCTTGTTTTAAAGAATGCCTTCTTTTTGAAAAAGTGATTCATATTAGATAAAAATGGCATTGTTGTTGAACTTGATGAAGTTCAAAATGATCATCAAATCCTACAAGTAGTGGAAACAAGTGAGCTACAAAAGCCTTACACATAACCTCTAGAAAGGTCGGACCAAATTAAAAAGCAATATAAAAAGTTTAGATTTCGTTATGAGATGAACTAATCAAATAGTAATTCAAAAACCTATGAAAAAGTTATGTTAGACATGGACTCAGGATATTAGCTTGTAGCCATGAGATCTGAAATGGACTCTATGTACTCCAACAAAGTATGGGCTTTAGTAGATCTATCAAAAGGAATAGTTCTCATTGGTTGCAAATGGATCTATAAGCCAAAGCAAGGAGTTAATGGAGAAGTAATAACTTTTAAGGCTGACTACTGGCAAAAGGTTAAACTTAAAGACCTAATACTGATTTTGAGAAAATCTTTTCACCAGTTACCATGCCTAAGTCCATTCAAATATTACTTGCCATAACCATATATTATGATTATAAGATATTGAAAATAGATGTGAAAACTACTTTGCTCAATGATGATATTGAAAAGGAAATCTATATGGAGCAACCACAAGGTCTCACATCTGATGAGTGAGAGCAAAAGGTTTGCAAACTCCAAAGATCTATTTATGGACTCAAACAAGCATCTCAAAGTTATAACATACATTTTGACAAGACAGACAAATCGTTTAGCTTTGTCAAAATAAGTGTGAACCATGTGTGTACATGAAAGCTAGTAAAAGTAGTGTACAATTTATTATGCTTTATATTAGTGACATCCTTTTCATTAAGAATAAGGTAGGAATGTTATAATGTACTAAAACGTGGTTATCTACTCAATTCACCATGAAGGACTTCGGAGAAGCATTCTATGTTTTAGTAATTTATATATAGAGAGATAGATCGAAGAAGATGTTAGGGTATTTCTAAATCGTCATACATTGCTAAAGAGGATTAGTATGGAAGAATCCAAGAGTGGATTTCATCCCATGAGATATAGCATTCATCTCTCCAAGTTTATGGCCCCTATGACAATGGAAAAGATAAAGAATGTCCTACATTCCCTGTGCCTCTACTTTTGGGAGCTTAATGTATGCAGTTCAATGTACAAGACCGGATGTGGCATAGTCGCTAAGTGTTACAAGTAAGTTTTGATCCAAGCCTGATGAAAAGCTATTAGATAGTTATGAAAGCAATTCTTAAGTATTTGAGAAGGGTAAAAGACTTGTTCATAGTATGCTGCAGTGAGGAATTGAAACTCGAAGGGTTTTGGATTCAAGTTTTCAATCTAATGTAGATGACCTAAAATCTACTTCTAGATTCATATTTTGCCTCAATGGTAGTGCAGTGAGTTAGAAGATTTCCAAACAAGACACCACAGCTAACTCTACCACAGAGGAAAAATATATTATGGCTTCAAAAGTTGCAAAGAAAGATGTTTAGATGAAAATTTTCATTCAAAAGTTAAATGTGGTGCCTACTATTACTCAACTAGTAGTTATCTTTTGTGACAAACAATAAAGTGGTAGCGCAAGCTAAAGATCCAAGATCTCATCAACGATCCAAGAACTTTTTAAGATAATATCATTTGATCTGGTAGATTAATTATAGATGCAAATCTGAGTGGAGAGTGTTGCCTTGAAAAAGAATATAGTAGATGCTCTAACAAAACCCCTAATGCAAAAGGTGTTTGATGGACATATTGAGAATATAGTCCTCAAGGCCATAGGGCATTAGCTTTGCGACAAGTGAGATTATTGGAATAGTGCTTAGTAAGCCAATTAGGTTGGCTTTGTAAATCTTTTTCCTAGTGAAACAATCTTGATTAAATGATGTTCTTTTTATGGCTATCTTTATCTTATGCTCTATATTACTTCACTAGCATTTGCATGAAGTTCTTAGATCACAAGTGACTATGGGACTTGATTATGCATTAGATGGTAATCATGATATAAGTTTTACATCATTGTGTTCTTAAACCTTCCAAGATATAGGACCTTAAAAGATATAGCATCTAAGACTTGCACTTACGATGCATAAATTCAAGAGTTGGATGTTGCTCCATTTCATAAGCAATCTTATATGAGATTTGGATGCAAGTTAGTGGGTATTTGTTAGAGAACAATGCATTGAAGACCAACTTGGAGAATCTACTGGATAGCTATAGTGGCAAGTTCTCCCGTTTATGCTAGTACATATTATTTGTCTTTTGACTTGAGGATCATGGAAACCTTATGTTTGATCCTCATGCTTTGACTCTTTCTTGGTCGTTTAGCAAGCCACTCGAATAGAGATTGAGCAAGGGTTACTAGTCATGGAGGTTTGTGAGGCCTAAGATGAAATTTGACTCCTGGCTTTTGTGAAGGGTGAGCACATTTTCTATATTTTCTATAATGATTAATTTCAAGAAATCCTCACGTAAAGTAATGTGGTAGTTTGGAAAAGGAGTTTTCCAAAGATAAGGTCACATAGTGGAATTTAATATTGAGAATAGAGACATAGTATCGAGGCTACTAGGGAGCCGACAAATATCTTGCCTTAGGCCTCTTTAGGGAGATATGAGACAGAAGAACTGTATTTGCATGGTATGTATATAGCTATAATGGTTCCCATGTATAATGAATGGTAGAACCTATCGGGTCACATGCAGAAGCTAATAGCATTTCCTAAAGGTTGGAGAAACTTTCTAAATGTTAGAAAATACACTCCAAAGTGACTAATGTTTAAGGTGACCAAAAATTGAAGTCTCACTTAGTTTGATTAATTTAAGTGTTAAATTGATCAACTAATCTAAGTGTTAAATTTGATCAATAATTAAAGAGTTAATTATTTGGTGTTATGTGACCTTCAATTGGTCAAGTTAATTTAAATAATTAAATTGGCATAATTAAGTTTAAGGAGTTAAGCTTGTTGGCTTAGGTGCTAAGTCAAGGGTTAATTTAATAAATTAAAGTGTTTAAATTAATTATTGATAGAGTCATTTTTGGAGGGAAGATCAAATGAAAGGTTTATTTGGTGTGATATTTTAATTAGTTAGAAATTAGGTTTCAAATGAAATTGAAATGCACACAAATTCAAATTTGATTTGAATTTGCCAACTTGTATGCATTGCAAGCGTGTTGGCACTCCTCCACTTTGAGGAAGGCGTAATGATAACTTAGCATCACACCATCCTTCCAATTTGATATAGAGATGAGGTGGGCAGCTACAAGCAATTCACAAGTGAAGACTTAAATTCTCACTATTGTCTCTCTATTCTTCAAAGTGTTCATTCATGTGTTGAAGCTCACCTTTCTCTTCTTCTCTAACCTCTAAAATTGGTCACTACCTCTCGTTTCTCCTCTCAATCTCCAGCTAAATATGAGGAGTGATAGGAAATTGCTTTGGTGTGTGGATCATACTAATAGAGACAAAAACAAATCATTTGCTAAGCCTTTAGAGATCCACAAGCTAGAACACTCATTTGGTGATTTTATTCCAAAAGATCTAGGAGAAGTTTTGATTTGAAACTTTCACAATAGATCCATCAAAGAGTTGAGGAGTTGTTGGAATGTTTTGGGAATTTTTGGAAAATTTTAACTCATACAATAGTTGCATTGATTCTGCTGCATTGCTGCTTGGCGGATTTTAGATTGAAGAAAAATTCTTCATTTTCTTCTTGGAATTAAGCTAATCAAGGTAATTCTCTACCTTAAATTTCAATCATGAGCATGTTTAGATCCTTGTTGGATTGAGTAGCCTAGTTAATTTTAGCTTTTGATGTTTTAATTATTGGATCCTATTGCTATTCTTACCTTTAACCTTTTGGAGAGAAGATGGAAACATAGAATGAGCTCTAGCATGGCCAGCCATTTTGGGGTATTTATATTGTGATAAGAAGCTTTTGGAAGCTTCCTTTACACCTTGCCCATATGTGCCACCTTGCCAAATTCAATTCTTGCTTGAATTGGATTTTAATTTCACAAATTAAAAATGTCAACTTAATTAAATCAAATAGACCCCTCCATTTTATTTTGCCTCCAAAACTTAAATTCCCTAGCTAATTAAATTAACTCTTTAATTTAATTAGTTTAACTTAACTCCTTACATTAATTAAATCAACTTAACTCTTTATGCTAACTTTGACTAATTTAATTGTCACATGGCACCAATTAAATTAGGTCCTTAATTTAATTAGTACAATTTAACACTTTAAATTATTTTAATTAATTTAGCACTTACATTAATCAAGCCAAAGTGTCCAATTGACAATTAGATAGCTTACCCTCTCACCTCTAAGCGAAAATTGCCCAATACATTTTCTAACTCCTCAGAAAACTCCTCCTATAAAATAAAAGTATTATTAGGCTTTTGTATGTGACCTATTAGGCTCACCAATTGATTATACATGTGCCCACAACTCTTTGTGATATCTTGAATATTAAAATATTCAAATTCGTTTAAACTCATTTAAACCAATAACTTTATCAATTAATTTCTATTAATTGAAAAGTACCCAATCTTCATAGTCAACGTCTAGCAACAAGCCAATGAAGCCCAACAAATTAGATGAGTGAAGTAGTTCAAGGTGAACCATTACTGCTTATTGCCATGCAAATACATTTCTTTTATTTTCTATCTCCTAAAAGAGGCATTGAGCAAGACATTTGCCGGCTCCCTAATAGCCTTGATAACTACATATCTATTCTTGATGTTTGATGCCCTATTATAACCTCAACTTTAGAAAACTACTTTTCGAAATTGTCATATCACCTTAGGAGATCACCTTGTTCTTCACTAACGAGTGAAATGGATCCCATCTTGGAACTTACCAATATTCATGCTTAGGGAGTTTGTGCCCAACCTAAGCTCCAAGTGACCTGCTACATGGTCGGAGCAAAATCAAAGAACAAGGATCTAAATACAATGTTGCTGTGGAATCTCAAGTCAAAGGACTAATTATATGCACTATAACTACCTAGTAGATTTTCTAAGTAGGGCTTTAATGGACTTGATTTCAAATAAGCACCCATTAACATGCATCCTTGTTTAACATTGATTGCCCGTGAAATAAGGTTATATCCAACTCTTTGGAATATGCATCATTAGTGCAAATCTATCTGAAACTTGGTGCATTATCTTATAAAATTCTATGGCTTAAAATATTTAAAATCATGATCATAGAGACTTGTTTGATGATCACCATCATATGTATGTCCAAGTCCTATAGTCTAATATGATTTAAAGGTTCCAACCAAATGCATGTGAAGAAATCATAAATGCATAAGATGAAAATGGCCATTTTATAGAATATTAATCAATCAAGACTATTACATTGAGCAATTATACATGCCAATCTAATTAGCTTGCGGAGCACTATTCTAACAATCTTTCACTAGTCTTAAAGCCAATTCCCTATAGTCCTTATGCCCATATTCTCAAGATGCATTTCTGAGAACTTTTGAATTTGGGGTTTAGTTAGTGGATCTACTATACTCTTTCTCAAAGCAACTTTCTCTACTTAGATGTGACCTGTATCAATAATCTCTAGAATCAAGTGATATTACCTCAAAATATGCTTGGATAATTGGTGAGATCTTAGCTAATTTTCTTATGCAATAGTTCCATTGTTGTCACAATAGACAACTATTAGCTTTTATATGCTAAGTACTACATCCAATTCTTGGATAAAGCTCTTTATCAAAACACTTTTTTCATAGTGTCCGATGTCGTAATATATTCCACCTTAGTGGTGGAATTAGTGTGGTGTCTTTTTTGGAATTTGTTCAACTCACCACATCACTATTAAGGCAAAATATAAGTCCAGAAGTGGATTTTTGGTCATCTTCGTTGGACTAGTAACTAGAATCCAAAAACCCTTCAAGTTTTAATTCTCTCTTGCTACATACTAGAAGTAAATCCTTAGTTCTTCTTAAATATTTAAGTATTGTTTTCATGACTTTCCAGTGACTCTCACTACGATTGGATTGGTAATTATTCATAACATTTAAAGTATGAGCTATGTCAAATCTCGTACATTAAATGATGTACATTATGCTTCCAATAGCAGTTGCATAAGGTATATGGGACATTCTCTTTTTCTTCTCCTTAGGGGCTAAAGAATTAAAGAGACAAATGCCATATCCCATTGAGACATCTGACTTCTTGGATTTCTCTATGCTAAATCTCTTTAGTATTTTGTTAATGTACATTGATTAGGAGAGCCCTAACGTCTTCTTTGATCTATCTCTATAGATCAGAATATAAAGGATCTGTTTCCCAATTCCTTGATGGAGAATTATAAAGATAACTATGCTTTAATACACTCCAACATCTCTTTTTCATTCCCAAAGGATGCATTGACATAAAGTTTAATAAACTATGTCGAACTTCTACTAGCCTTTTTATACACATACAGTTCATACATATTTTTGACAAAACCAAATGAATTAACTACTTTATCAAAATGTATATTCTAACTTCAAGATGCTTGCTTTACTCCATAAATAGGCCTTTGAAGTTTGCAAACCTTTTGCTCATTCCCTTTGGATGTAAAACCTTGTGCTTACTCGATGTAAATTTCCTTATCAATGTTTCTATTGAGAAAGGCAATTTTTACATCCAATTACCAATTTTCATAGTTGTGGTAAATGGCTATAGTAAGCATAATCTTTACAGACTTAGGTATATCAACCGATGAAAAGGTTTCCTTAACATCAATACTAAGAGTATAACCTTTTGTCATTAGTCTAGCTTTAAATGCCATTACCTCCCCATCAACTCCTAACCTATGCTTATAGATTTATTTGCAATCAGCCAATGAGTATTATATCCTCTGATGGAACTACTAAAGTCCATACTTTATTTAAGGACATGGAGTTCATTTCGAATTTCATGGCCTGAAGTCAATGACCTAAATCTCTATTCGACATAGCTTCCTCATAGATCCTTGGATCACTATCCATTTACCTTGTCTCATAAAGGAATTTAAACCTTTCGGTGATTTGGTTTGACTTTCTAGGAATTTGTGTGTTAAGATCAATATGATCTATTGTTGTTATCACTTGTAGGATAGTATGATCATCTTGAACTTCATCAAGTTCAATAACAACACCATTTCTATCTAATGGAAATTCGTTTTTCCAAAAAGGTGGTGTTTCTTGAAACAAACATCTTTTGTTTTGAGGGATCACAGAAATAATAACCCAAAAACTCTTTTGGGTAACCCATGAACTTGCACAAAGTGGATCTTGTATCCAATTTATATCCTACTAGTCTCTTGACATAGGCAAGAGATCCTAAAACTATTAATAAGAGTATGAGGGTGCTTTGTCAAACCACATCTCATATGGTGTTTTAGGCACCAATTTTGAAGGTACTACATTTAGTAACCTTGCCATTGTTGCAAGGGTGATCCTAAAAAGGAAATAAGGACATTAGTGAAGCTTATTATGGATCGTACCATATCTAAGTATGATTTCTCCTCTTGACTATTCCATTATGTTAGGGTGTGCCAAGTTAAATCCATTGTTAGAGAATCCCACTCTCTTAGATAACCTAGAATTCAGTTAGGGTGTGCCAAGTTAAATCCATTGTTAGAGAATCCTACTCTCTCAGATAACCTAGAATTCAGTACTTAGGTATTCTCCTCATTAATCTAATGAAAGGGTTTTGATAATAAGTCCAAATTGCTTTTCTATTTCATTTATATACTCTTTGAACTTTTCAAAAACTTTAGACTTGTATTTCATAAGATACACATGTCCGAATTGAGTAAAATCATCGATGAATGTAATAAAGTAAAAACAACCTTTTCTTACACTAACACTTAGTGGTCCACATACATATAGTCAAATCCAATGGACTTTTGGATTGCTCCATTTGTCCTACGAAATGAGCCTTGGACATTTTTCCTTTCAGACATGATTCACAAGTAGGTAGATCATCTAATCTACTAACATTCATTGATTTGAGGGCTACTAACTTGTTCATCCTTTCCTAAAATATGTCCAAGTCTTGTATGCCAAAAGTATACATTTTCTTATTTATTTAACCTTCTTTTGTTACTTTGTTGAATAAGCAAAAGCGATGGTTCAAAATCTAAAATGTATAATCTATTATTAATTGTATCATTTGTAATGAAAAAACCATTCTTCATAGCTTTCAATTTTTCATTTGAGATAGAAAAATCAAATCCTTCATTGTCCAAAATAGGAAAAGAATAATACTCTTCACAAAATTAGGTACATAGTAAGAAGGATCTAATATGATAAAGGAATTCCTTAAGTTCAACTTGATTATATCTTTAACCTTGGCCACAACCTTTGTGCTACTGTTGAGGCATAGGATCATATCCTCAGTGCTTAGACACCTTTTCCTTTCCATAGCCTACAATGAATTACAAAAGTGAGAACCATATGTGGTATCAAATACGCATGAGGAAGAATTGGTAGTTAAATGCACTTTAATAAAGTAGATATCCTTCCTAAGTGCTATAAGAAACTATTTGCAATTTTGTTTCTAATGACTCGTTTCGCCACAATAGAAACAAGTAGCATCCTTTTCATCTTTTTTCTCTTCTAAAATCCTTTAAACACATTTACTGCCTTTTTACCTTTCGAAAAAGAACTCCTTTTCTTCTAATTTTCTTTCTTCTTTACCCTAGGGCCTTCAAACTCGGAGGAGGAAGTAAGCATTAAAGGCTTGTCCTTTTTTATTATTGCTACTATAGTTATGAATATGTTTACCAATTCATTGATTGTGAATTCTTGATTTGGCATTTTAAAGATCATCATGAATTGATCAAACAAACTCGAAAAGAATTACAGGATCAAATCCACCTAAAGGTCATTGTCCATTATTACTTCCAAAGTAGTGAGCTTATCAATAAGGCCAATCATCTTAAGACTATGATCATAGATACTAGGCCCTTTAATAATATTAACATCATGTACCTCTCAAGCTTAGTTTTTACACTATATAACTCTTGCAGGAATAAGTGTATTTTGACGACATGTTTCATGTGCTCATGAGACTTTTGGAGCTCATTGGATAGAGAGGCCATAATCAGGCAATGGGTTTGGAGGTCATCTTCTACCTATTTCATGAATGTTTCATGTGCCTCTTCATTAGCATCCTTACCTATTATATTTGATAGACTTTGAGAAAAGATATATATTCATTTTTTGAAGTTAATAATAATTTTGTGGTTATGAAGCCAATGTTGATAGCTTGGCCCTATTAGTTTATTGGTTTCCAATATAATGCTTAGTGGATTTTAAGCCTTGGTTTGAGATTTTGCAAATTTACAAAGGCAAAAAGGAAAATAGAAGTATTTGATTGAATTTGATGTTTAAAAGTTGGAATGGTACCCTACAACCAATTAGAATTAGGGTAGAAATACTACTCTAATTATGAGATAATCTAAATTGAATGATATCTTATAAAATGGCCATCTTTATTTTATGCTTTTAATCCTTCACTCGCATTTGGTTAAAGCCTTTAAATCTTCAAGATTATAGGACTTGGTCACACATATGATAGTGATCATGAAATAAGTCCCTAAGGTCCTGATTTTAAATATTTCAAGTCATAGAATATCATGAGAAAGGGTATATAAAATTTGGATAGACTTACACTAACGATTCATGCTCTAAAATGTTGGACATTGCCCCGTTCCATAGGCAATCTATGTTAGATATAGATGTATGTTAGTGGGTGCTTATTAAAGAATAAGTTCACTGAAGACTTGCTTAGAGAATCCTTATAGTAGCTACAGTGGCACATCGATAGTGGCAAGTTCTCTAGCTTATGATAGTGTATATAATTATTCCTTTGGCTTGTGGTTCCACAGTAACCTTGTATTTTGGTATTTGTGCTTTGATTTTACTCCAACCCCATAATGGGTTGCTCGGGCTTAGGTTGGGCATAAGTTACCTATGTATATAGATTTATGAGTTTCAAGATGGGATTCATTTTCCCCACCTGTGAAGAATTGATTAATCTCCTATGTATTCTAATATAATCAATTCCAAAAAATATTAGACACAGATGCTTGTTAGTTAGTACTTGTTAGAGAACAAGTTCACTAAAGACCCTGCCTAGAGAATCCACTATATAACCATAGTGCCACATAGGTAATGGCAAGTTATCTTCCTTATGATAGTGTATATAATTAGTCTTTTGACATAAGGATCTATAGTAACATATGTTTATGTCTTTACACTTTAACTTTGCCCTAACCACGTAGCAAGTCATTCAGGGTTTGGATTGAGCATTAGCTACTTCAACTTGGAGGTTTGTGAGATCCAAAATGAGATCTATTTGTTCATTATTGTGAAAAGCAAATGCATTTCTTATATATTCTATAATGATCAATCTTCAGAAAAATCTTTGCGCAAGGTAGTATGAATTAAGGCTGTTAGGGAGCCAACAAACATCTTGTCTTTGGTCTCTTTTGAGAGATAGGAGATAGAACGATCATATTTACATGATAGGCATAAGCTATAATAGTTCATTAAGATATAATTTATTCATCTAATTAGTTGGGTTCTATGAGATTGTTGCCAAATATCAACCATGGAGATTGGGTGCTCTTGAATTAGTAGAGATTAATTGAAAGGGTTATTAGTTTAAATAAGTTTAAACTAGTTTTAGTATTTCAATATTAAAAATATTACAAAGAGTTGTGATTCCATATCCAACGAATGGATGGACCTAATAGGTTATATACAAAAGCCTAAGGAAACTTTTATTTGATAGGAAGAATTTTTTAAGAAGTTAGAAAATTGCTTAATGGGTGTTTTTGCCTAAGGACAAGCCTTTGAAGCTTGTATCCTCCTACAAGTTTGAAGACCTTGGAAGCCATTTAGAGAAGTTAAGAAGAAAAAAAATGGACAAGAAGGATGCCATATGTTTTTATTATGGCTAAATAGGGCATTGGAATTGTAACTACAAAGAGTACTTTGCAACCCTTGGGAAAGGTATGTTGTTCATTGAAGTGCACATAACCATAAATTCTTTCTCATAGGTATATGATGCTACATGTGGTTCGCACCTTTGTAATTTATTACAGGAGATGAAAAGAAGAATGACATTCACTAATGGGAAAATAATCCTCTGCCTGGGTAATAGCATAAAGGTTGTGGCCAAAGTTGAAGGCATAGTCAAGTTGGACTTATGGAATCCTTAAATTGTATCAAATCCTTGCTTTTACGTACCTAATTTTGTGAAGAATATCATTTCAATTTCTATTCTAGATTCTAAACGATATGATTTTTCAATTAAAGATGGGAAATTGAAAGCAATAAAGAAAGGTTCTTGAATTGCATGTGGTACTTTAAACAATGGGTTATATATATTAGATTCCCACCCATCAGTCTTGCACATTCAAAGAAACAAACAAAAAGTGTTAGATAACCAAGAAAGTGCCTATCTTTGGCATGCTAGACTTAGACATATTTCAAAGAATAGGATGAATAAGAAATGCTGAAAAGCACTAAATGTTAGTGGCATAAAAGATCTTTTTACTTGTAAATTCTATCTAAAAAGAAAAATGACCAAGAATAGTTTTATAGAAGAATGATACATTCCTTAAGTCCTTTGAGTTTGATCTATATAACCATATGTGGGTTACTAAGAGTTAGTAAAAAATGAGGCTATTCTTACTTCATCACCTTCATCGATGATCATAATCGGTTCAAACATGTGTATCTTACAAAGTACAAGTTTGAAGCTTTTGAAACGATCAGGGTATAGGAATGAAGTAGAAAAGCAACAAAGACTTAGTATTAAAACTCTTCAATTGGATCAAGAAGGGGAATATTTAAATATTGAGTTCTTAAGTTATCTAAAAGAGAATGGGATTCTCTCATAATGGAATCCACTTGGTACACCCGAACATAATAGAGTAGCATAAAAGAGAAATCGTACCTTGC
Organism: Jacaranda copaia; assembly: GCA_014898725.1. Classification (NCBI taxonomy): domain Eukaryota; kingdom Viridiplantae; phylum Streptophyta; class Magnoliopsida; order Lamiales; family Bignoniaceae; genus Jacaranda; species Jacaranda copaia. The sequence goes on from JACGDI010005515.1 coordinate 1,731,200, forward strand.
ATTCCATGATAAGCATCACCAATGTGCCTATCTCTTTTTGGGGATTAGCCTTAGAATTGGTGGCAAAGATATTAAACCTAGTACCTTCAAAGTCTGTGACAAAGACACCACATGAGATATCGTATGGCAAAACACCTTCTTATTCTTATCTAAGAGTTTGCATACATCAAGAGACTAGTAGGAGACAAGTTGGATTCGAGATCCACTTTGTGCAAGTTTGCAGGATACCAAAGAAAGTCTTTGAGTTATTATTTCTGTGATCCCTTGGAACAAATACCATAAAAGGTATTTGTTCCAAGGTTTATGGTATTTGTTCCAAGGAATGCCAACTTCCTAGGAAAAATGTTTCTATTAGACAAAAAAGTCATTGTCATTGAACTTGATGAAGTTCAAGATGATTATACTATCCTACAATTGATAGAAACAAAAAGGCATCTTGTGTCTAACACACAATATCTCAGAAGGTCGACCAAATCAAAAAGCAACTTGAACGGTTTAGATTCCTTCATGAGATAGGGTAAATGAATAGTGATCTAAAGACTTATGAGGAAGTTATGCCAGACATAGTCGTGGGTCATTTATTTGAGGCCATGAAATCCAAAATAGACTTCATGTACTCCAACAAAGTAAAAGGTTTGGTAGATCTACAAGAGGGTATAATACCCATTGGTTGCAAGTGAATCTACAAACGTAAGCTAGGAGTTGATGGAAAGGTAACAACCTTTAAAGATAAACTAGAGGCAAAAGGTTATACTCAAAAACTTAGTATTAACTTCGAGAAAGCCTTTTCACCGATCCCTATACCTAAGTATACAAGGATTGTGCTTACCATAGCCACTTACTACAACTATGAAATTTGGTAAATAGATGTAAAAACTACTTTTTCCAATAGAAACATTGAAGAAAAAATCTATATGAAGCAACCATAAAGTTTTATATCTAAAGGGAGCGAGCAAAGGGTTTACAAATTTCAAAGGCCTATTTATAAACTAAAACAAGTATCCTAAAGTTGGAACATGCATTGTCATAAGATAGTCAAATTGTTTGACTTTCTAAAAAATGTGTATGAGCCTTATGTATATAAAAAGGCTAGTGAGAGTTCGATTCAATTTATTGTGCTTCATGTCAATGACATTCTTCTCATTGGTAATGAGAGAAAAAGGTTAGAGTGTACTAAAGTATGGCTATCCTCTCAATACTTTATGAAGGATTTGGGAGAAGCACATATGAATTAGAAATATGAATTTATAAAGATAAAAGAGGATGCTGGGGGTCCCCCAAACAACATTCATTAACAAGATGCTAAAAATGTTTAGTATGGAAGAATCTAAGAAAGGATTTCTTTCCATGGGACATGGTCTTTGCCTTTCTAAGTCTATGGCCCCTGAGACTGAAGATGAGAAAGAAAATATCTGACATATCTTATGCATCCACCATAAGGAGTATAATGTATGTCGCTTAATGTACAAGACTAAATGTAGCATACGCTCTAAGCGTTATGAGTTACTTTCAGTCCAATCACAATGAAAGCCACTGGACTGCAATAAAAGCAATCCAAAAGTACTTAATAAGAACTAAGGACTTATTTTTATTATACAACAATGGAGAATTGAAACTTGAATGGTTTTCAAATTCAAGTTTCCAATCCGATGACCTTAAATCCATCATAAATTGACCTTAAGATTTATATTGTCCCTCAATGGCAAAGCGATAAGTTGGAAGATTTCTAAATAGGACATCACGGTCGATTCTACTATAGAGGTGGAATATATTGTGGCTTCGAAGGTCACAAAAGAAGGTGTTTGGATGAAAAACTTCATCTAAGAGTTAGATGTAGCGTCTAGCATTACAAAGCTGGTCGCTATATTTTGTGACAATAATGGAGTCATTGTGCAAGCAAAGAAATCAAGATCTCATCAGCAATTCAAGCATATTTTAAGGTGTTATCATTTGATCCATGAGATCATTGATAGAGGTGACATCCGAGTGAATAGAATAATCTCGTAAGAGAATATAGTAGATCCATTAACGAAACCCCCATCACATAAAGTCTTTGAAAGACATTTTGAGAAGATGGGCTTAAAAGCTATGGGGAATTGACATTAAGGCAAGTGAGAGATTATTGGAATGATGCCTTGCAGCCAATTAGAATTGGCATGCAAATGCTACTCTAATTGTGAGACTATCTTAATTAAATGATATCTTATAAAATGGTCATCTTCATCTTATATTTTTTATCATTCACTTGTATTTAGTTGGAATCCTTAAATCAAACAAGACTATAAGACTTGGTCACGCATATGATAGTGATTTTGAAATAAATCTCTAAGGTCATGATTTAAAATATTCCTAGTCATAGAATCTTATAAGAAAAGGCATATAAAATTTGGATAGACTTGTACTAGCAATGCATACTCCAAGGGGTTGAATATTGCCCTGTTTCATGGGCAATTTATACTGGACATAGATGCATATTAGTGGGTGCTTGTTAGATAATAAGTTCACTAAAGGCCTACCTAGAGAATCTAATAGATAGCTATAATGGTACATTGGTAGTAGCAAGTTCTCTAGGTTACGATAGTGCATATAATTAGTCTTTTGACTCTAGGATCCATGATAACCTTGTGTTTAAATTCTTATACTTTAACTTTGCCCTAATCATATAATGGGTGATCTAAAGTTTAGATTGGGCATGAGCTGCTTAAACATAAAGGTTTGTGAGATCCATAATGGGATCTGCTTCCTTGTTATTGTGAAGAATGAGTATATCTCCTATGTATTCTATAATTATCGATTATAAGAAATTATTTTGGAAAATAGTATGATAATTGGAAAAAGGTGTTTTCCAAAGTTGAGATCATACAAAAAAGCCTCAGGGGGTGTTTAGTTTTATTTCCAAACCCCCTTTTTCCATTTTCTACTATTCCAAAAATAGAAATCATCACTTTTTAAAAATTTTCATCCAACACAATTTCAATTTCTATTTTTAAAATACATTCTCCAATAACCTATATATGTTTTCCCAATAACTTATATATCTTCTCTCTCTATTCTATTATTTCTATTTTTCTTCACTTGCAACCTAGTAAAACCAACAAAATTATTATATTTCCAACATAATCATTATATTTCCAAACATTTCATCCAAATACATTTTCGTTTCCACATCACACAACATAACTAATTCTCACCATTTTTGAAATGATGGAAATGAAAATTAGAAGTGGAAATAAAACCAATCACCCCATAAGAAAACTCTTATTTGATAGGAAGAATTTTCTAAGGAGTTAGGAAATTGTTTAGGAAGTGTTTTTGCCTACAGAGACAAAACAAGTTGATTTATTATCAATTGGTCATTTTGCCTTGATCAATTTAAGTGTTAAATTAATCAAAATAATTTAAAGAGTTAAACTAGGCCAATTAAATTAAGAAGTTAATTTAATTGGCCCCATATGATACATTAATTAGTCTAGTTAACTTAAGGAATTAAGTTAGCTCAATTAACTTAAGGAGTTTAGTTAAATTGATTGAATTAAAGAGTTAATTTAATTTAATAGGGAATTCAAATTTTGGAGGGAAATTAAATGGAAGCGTCCATTTGAATTATATGAGTTTGCATTTTTAATTTGTTAAATCAAAATGCAAATTCAAGCTAGACGAGAATGTAGCAAGTCGACAAGTTGGCACATGTGTGGATGGTGTGATGGAAGCCTCAAGGCTTCCATCCTCTCCTATAAATAGATCATAGGGCCAACCATAGCAAGGTGTATTGTTAGCTTTCATATTTCCCTCCAAAAAGGTAGCCAACTCATGTGTTGAGTAACTACCTCCTTGGTTCCCTCTTTTATCTCTCCTTCTCCTAAAAACCTCCACGTTCATCATCTTTTTCCCCCTCTCTTATTTAGAAAAGCGTGTGTGGATTTGATAGAGCTTCCTAGGTGTGTGGACTACACATTAGAGGCTTCACACTTGTGAAGCTTAAGATTGGTGATTGAACCATTCAAGTGACCGATTTTGGAGATTCTTTGGGCATCTTTTGGAGTTTTTTTCCACCATTGTTTCAGTCATCAAGAGGCTATATTGGAGGTTATATTGTGTGTAAAATTTTCTAATTTGTAGAGGCCTTGGTGTGGAGAAATCGGATCAAGGAAGAGGAATTAGTTGATCTTGATTTAGATGTGTCCATTGAAAGGTCTTCTTTATTCCTTTGATTCCTTCTTCAAAGGTAATTTTCCAGCCTTTTAATTTTAATTTAAGGCATGTTGATGTATCTTTGGGATGAGGATAACAAGTTAAATTTTTCCATATTTTGATTTTAATTTATGGATCCTTGTCTATCTCCTACCTTCATTAAAACATGATAATAGACTTTCAAGCATGTTTTTCTCCCTCTATTTTATTAAATTTCTTGCCTAAGAATTTGAGAAATCACATTTCCTATTAAGAATCGAGGTCCAAAGGCATTATTTGTGGACCTACGACTCATGAGACATCCATTCATGATCCTAAGATAGGCAACTATTGTCAATTACATCTCTATACAACCTTTGATGTGTTTTTCCTCACTTTTGGTATAAACGCACTATTTGTGCAACATTTATACTATTAGGTGTTAAGTCAGGCCTACCAATCAATCTTTGATTATAAACTCAATGATTATAATTCCACAATTTGTGAGACAATGTCATGGTAAATTTTAAAGTAAAGTATATATTATGCCTAGATAGTGATCATAGCTTTCCTTCAATAATGTGTCCTACAACTTGAAAACTGACACAAAATTAACGTAGCGACTCATGTCACTTGCTTATTTGTAAAAAGTTTGGAATTATTAAACCTAGTTTACTGTTATCTAATTTAACTTAATATTTTGATAAACTTAGACTCCTCGAAGTGGAGGGATTTTCTTGCTGGGAAGATCTCATTATTTTTTTTTTATCTTGCTTATTCAGGTTCTCTATGCTAAACATGCATCTCATACATCAATAGAATAAAAAAACCATAAATAAGTAAATACACTTAGTATGCTCCTAAAGTAGAATAACCATGAGCCATAATCAAGTAGTGTACTTAGAGCCATAGGTGCACTACTTAATTAATTTTTGATGGGTTGATTAAAAAAATAGATCATACCTATTACATGGTTACATCACATATATTCATGGGTCATCAAGCCACCTTGATCGTCTTGGTCTCCTTTGCCTACTTGCAACAATTTACAAGAGTAAAGAAAATCTCATCCCTAGAGTTCTACTCTCATAATATTTACAATGTAGACAATCTAGAAGCATGCAAACCTTACTTAATAAAACCCATTCAATCAACATTGAACTTTAATAAAACTAATTTAATGGCTCGTGTTCATCCCCATTCATCTATTATCTATTCAACAATTAAATAAATAATAGCTAGAATTGACAATCAATTCGATGGTTAAATGCTCATCTCATAAATAATTAATTAAGGGAATAAATAAGCATAACTCTTATGCATTACATTTTTGCACAAACTTGAAGATTAACTTTAATTTGACTTTCAAAGCAAGCAATAATGTCCAACATTTCTTTAAGCACTTGTACAATATTGGTGCTCAAAAAATTGTATGAAATAAAGTAGTTAAGAACATAAAAATACACAAAACAAAGCCCCAAAGCAACCTATAGGCAGCCTGGCTAGCTACTGCCTTGCACGCCACCCAGCCATGTGCATGTGTTTGCTGTTGACTGAGCTTTGGCAACTTAGGTGGCAGCCACACCTATGGCTGCCTATGGTCCTGCCAAGGCCATTTCAAGCCCTTTTTATGCACCAAAACTCGTAAGCATTCCAGAACTCAATTTCACACAAATTAGGAATAGTGTCCAAAATTTGAACACCATTAAAATTGAAAATTAAAGTGCTCAAAGTGCTTCAAAAATTAAATATAAGGGAGCATCACTACTCTCCAATAAACTCCAATCCGTTTGGATCCAAAAATAGCCAAAACACCTCAAAGCTATAATCAACATGCTTTATCAACGTATAACATCATTCAAAGCTAAATCAACATTTAACATCATAAAATTTGAAGTAAAATCCATGCTGACATCTAAATTAACAATTAAACATAAATTAACATATTTCAAATCAACAGATCAAGAGTCATATGCATAATATCCAAATCTCAAATTCATCAATTGAATCAAGGATTTGTAGATTTAGAATCAATCAATCCATCTCATGTATCAATTCAACAAATCCTAATTTAGATATGACGAAGGCTCTAATACCACTTGAAGAGAGAAGATAAGCAAGAACCCATAACTAAAATAAAAAACAAGGAAAAATTAACTTACAATCTCCAATCTATGGATCAATCATCATGTCATAAACTAGGATTTGGAAGCAAGAAGATTGCCTTTGAAGATAATCAAGGCAACAAAGTAGAGTTTCCTCTTGGACACTTCCAAAACAAAATCAACACTTTCCACTTTAAAGACCAAATTCACGGAAAGCTCCTTGAGGCAACAACTTTTGCTTCATAAAAAACCAACCTCAAAGTGGCCAAAAATGAGGAAGAAAAACAGCTCAAAAACTATCCAAAGCTTTCTCTAAAAAGTGGCCACAATGATTGAATCAAACTCCAAATCTTTGCTCCCCAAGTGTGAAGCCTCTAATGGTGATCCACACACGTAGAAAGATCTAAAGAAATCTCAATTCCTCACAATCTAAGCTAGAACAAAATGGAAGAAGAAGATGATATGAATGAGAAAGAGGAAGGCGAAATTTTGAAGATGAGAGAGAAGGGAGAGAATTTGAGGAGGTAGTTACTCAACACATGCGTTGTGCCACCTTTTGGAGGGAAAATGGAAGAATGGAATGAGCTCTAGTATGGCCGGCCATCTTGGGATATTTATAGTGTGATAAGAAGTATTTGGAAGCTTCCTTCACACCTTGCCCATATATGCCACCTTGCGAGATTTAATTCTACCTTGAATTAGATTTTGATTTTATAAATTAAAAATGCCAACTCCATTAATTCAAATGAACTACTGCATTTTATTTTTCTTCCAAAACTTAAATTCCATAACTAATTAAATTAACTTTTTAATTTAATTAGTTTAACTTAACTCTTTAAGTTTATTAAATCAAGTTAACTCTTTAAGTTGACTTTGACTAATTAAATTGTCATATGACACTAATTAAATTAACTCAATTAATTTAACTGGTCTAATTTGACTCTTTATATTATTTTGATTAATTTAAAACTTAAAATAATCAAGCCAAAGTGACCAATTGATAATTAGTTTCTCTCTCTTGCTCTCTCTCTCTCTCACTCTCTCTCTCTCTAGGCAAAAATCGCCCAATGCATTTTCTAACTCCTTAAAAAATTCTTCCTATCAAATGAGAATATTCTTAGGATTTTGGGTGTGAGCCATTAGATTTACCAATTTGTTAGACATGAGCTCACAATTCTTTGTGGCATTTTAAATATTAAAATATTCAAATTAATTTAAACTCTTTTAAACTAATAAATCTATCGACTAATTTCTATTAATTAAAGAGTATCTAATCTCTATGGTTGATGTCCGACAACAAGCCCATGAAGTACAACGAATTGGATGAATGAATTATTTTGAGGTGAGCCATTACCGTTTATGATTGCTATGCAAATATAATCCTTCCATTTTTTATCTCCCAAAAGAAGCCTAGGTCAAGATATTGGCTGTTGGAGCAGAGGGCAGCTGAGGTTAAGTTGATCTAAGGCTGGTTAGACAAATACTATGAGAGAAAGAGAAGAGTTTTTGACATGTGAAAAGAGCCTTGATCGATGAAGTAGGTACCTTTCTTCAAACGGGTACCTTGGTATTAACTCGTGGCACAATGATATGAAGCAGACTCCATGATGTTTCTATTTTCCATTACATATCAATAAGCCGGTATTATATTATGTCAGTTCATATATGGAACTTTATCTGCTGGCTACACTAGAAAGGTAAGTTTCTTCAATCATTTAATGTCCTTACATTCTCTGGTTACGGTGTAAACGGTTGGTTCTTGAATTTACTTCCCATCTGTGAGTCTCTTGAAGTTACACATGAGAACTGCTTCTTGGGTATGATTCTGGTGCTATTTTTTCTGCATATAATTGCATCTACTTGTGAACATTTACTTGTTAGGCAGCTTACTGCCAAAGTGGATTATGTAATCTGAATTTTAAAACTTTAGATCTTCACCAATTCTTGTCATAATTATTTCCACATATGGTTTTCCAGCCAGATTGGAGCAGATATGGAGGATTGAGTTTCTTACAGGGGGAAGCAGGAAGCTGTCTGAAACTGATGATGCTGAAGCAATCGTCCAGTAGGAATCTGAGGGCTAAAAGCCTAAAGGTAAAGCATGCCCTTTAGATGTTTGTACTACTTACCATTTGCCTATGATCCTAAATGTATGACATTTCTCCATTTGCCTGATAATCTCTTTTCACAGAAAGGAAATTCTGGTTGTAGTTTGTTATGCTAAATGACTCCTACAAGTTAAAAGCATGATTCTTGCAAATTCCAATCCCACAGAGACTAAGAGAAAAACACAACGACTAGTGAAAAATGTATAAATTTGTGGATAAGACTTAGGTTTTGTTGTGATTTAAAACAGGTGCAAGATGGGGAAGAAGAAACTGATTAAAACAGGATTGCAGCCTATCTTTCTGGCCTTGCTAAAGTTCTGAAACTTTTGTTTCTTTAATGACATTGTGAATCAATATTTAAGAGGATAATAATTTTGATAATGAGATTTATGCATGTTTGTGGTTGCTGGATATGCAGTGAAGAGAAAGCAAAGAGACAAATATATTCTGTTTGTACAACAACACATACCGGGTTCGGAGCTTTGATCTCCGGAGAGCTATCATGGAAAGTCAAAGGCATCAGACGTCTGTGAACTACTACTTTTTCATCCTTGGAAATGTCTGGCTCCTCTAATCTTTCACTATTCGTGCTTCATTTCTGAAATTATCTCTGAATTATTTCACTTATCTAATCTTACACTCTTCACGGTATGTTTCTAAAATAACTACATAGAAATATATCTTTTTACTTCATTTTTTTCCCGGAAAAAAAATGATTACATAGAAATAGTAAAGTTGTTGAGATCATGGCATCCATGCCCTTGCAAAAGCAGCATATTCTGTTATGCTTATACCCATAAAAATCTGGCACTTTCTCTCCCATCATGGTCCCTTAGAATGTTGTATGTTTGCTTCCCATTTTAGTTTGTTCACGTATTCAAACTTGCATTTAGTATTTTGATACTTTCACCAGCTTTATTTCTATGATTACTGCTTTATAGATTAATGTAGATTCAAGTCCTACTTGATAATTACCTATGTACATATTTATCTTCGAGTTAGTTCTAAAACTTGAGAATTGATTACATTTACCTCTTAAATGGAATGGAAAAGCTGTTGTATCTGCTGCTGCTGTCTATTTTTGCTTGTGCTGTCTATAAGCATCTAATGCCAATTAAGTACCTCGCGTAGATTTCATGCTGCAATTGTCAACTTGTGCTTAATATTAAATATTTACAATTAAAACTTAAAGGAAAATTTAATTAAATTTCAATTTGAAGGATTCAATTCCTTGACACCAACGTTATATGTTCGTATATTTTGAAAATAAGACTTTTATATGATAATCATTATCTTATATATGTTACAATTTTTTGTATTGGAAAAGAGAAATTTTGTGGAATCAAGTAGCTATATCTCCACGCTTTCCTTACCTTATCTATTAGAATATCAAAAATAGATATGGTGGACATGGTATTTAATTACCAAAAAGAAAAAAAAATTAAGATGGCATTTCCTTAGATACGTTTAAAGTATTTTATAACTTCTTATGTTGTATAAATTGTTTGTGGAATTTAAAAAATATTATTTAAATTTTATAAATATAATTTCTTAACATTAGATTTTCTCTTTATTTCTTTTAGTTTTCTCCCCATCAGTCCCATATATTCTGAGAAAATTACCATAGGGACGTATATATGGACATGAGCGCAGCCTATGTTCTGAGAGAGCTAGTGGAATCTCAATTACTTCAAAATTTATAGAGTCCAATGAGAAACTTAATGAATTATCAATAGCAATGTACGACATATGTGTTGTTACTATTAAGATGCAAGAAGATTTTATAAGAAGAGAAGAAGAGGATAAGAAAATGCTCAAACAAGTTACGGAGGGGACTTGAAAGCACAAAGAAGAGGTTAGGAAAAGGGAAGAAGAGGCTACGAGAAGGGAGGAAAAGGCTACGAAGACAGAAGCAGGGGCTATAAGAGATGGTTTGCAAATTGCTTCAAGAAGTGAGGTACATGAACCATCAATATGCTGATGGATTTGGATCCCGAAAGCAACAGGATTTGGGTAGGATGCATTAATGCTTTTATTGTTTCTAATTGGATAATTAATAACTTTGATGATTAATTATTTGACTAATTTCTTTGATTGTTAGATTAATTAGTTACTTTACATTATGGTGGATGATCAAAATAACTTGTTTTGGTGAATTGTATCTGGTTTATAATAAGCCATATTATTGTGGAAGATTGGGTGATTGGTTTGGAATTTGATATTTTTTAATATAGAAAATTCATTTGAAGCAAATGTTGACTTGGATTTGCATAAAAAATAAATGGATTATAGACAAATCTAAAACTAATTAGAGATAGATTTAAAAATAGATTTTTAAACAAAAATATTGAGAATTAGAGATAGAAATAAAGATGGAAAAAGATATATAAAAGTAGAGATGGAATCATAGATGAATTTTAGTAAAACAAAAGATATTAGAGACAGAATTGAAAACAAAATGACTATGAAAATAGAGATGGATTTTGTTAAAAAAAATTAGATATTAGAGACGAATTTAGAGATTGCATTTATTTGTCTTTAAATTCATAAACGAAAATCACTCTGTCTTCTAAATTTGAGGCGGGCCTTCTGCCACAGGTCAAGAAACTAAAAACTTCATCTCTATTTTATTTCAAAGATAAAAATTTGGGCCTCAAATACAGATTATTTTATCTCTTAAGCCTTGTTTTCTTGTAGTGACAGGCTCAATTACATGTTGAATGTTGAATAATATAATTTAGGTAAATGTTTAGAATGAGACTTTGAAGATGATGAAACATGCCGGTAGGTCTTGTAAAATTCGTCTTGGGAGTTGGGTCTTATGAAAATAAATTTATAAGATTGCATACTCCCACGGTCCCAGAAAGAGTGGCACGTTTGAATTTTTTTTTTTTCCAGAAAATAAGAAAATTCAAATTTAAATACTTAAACATAAATATATAAAAAGTCAAAAATTAATTTCAATAATAGCAACTTTCTTGACATAAACCCATATGTTGATTTCTTTTCATTTTAATATAAGACATAGATACATTATTTTCCATGTCACCAATTAAAAGGAGTATAATATGACAAAAATATGACTAAAGGTCAATTTAGTAAATTTTTTTAGGAAGGCACATTATAATTAATTGGACCTTCACCCATAAGAAAACCTCCATGAGACGAACATGGATTTGGGTTCAAAACTTTATTCCAACTCTCATAAATACTTTTGAAGTTGACTAAAGAGAGTTATCTAGTCATTTCCACTTGAGCTATTTTTCAAAAGTAAGTGCATTCCCAACTCAAGACTCACATTCTAATTATTCAGCACTAATTCTAAAAAAAATTTGAAGTATAGTTGATCCTATGTTATTTTAACTATTTGTAGGAAAAACCTAATTCACTTAACATTGAGAATGCAAACGAGATTCAGATATAGAGACTCAAACACACGCCTATGGCCCCTTTGAGGAAAGTGATGGGTAGAGATTTCATAAGCAAAACAAAGCAGCCAATCGCGAACTCAGATTGGTCCCTGACTGCATCTTCAATAGTGAAACACCAGCAAGTCCAAAAGAACTCTCAGCCAAGAGGTCTAGTCCTCCAACATACCCAAGAAGCTCTACTTGTACTAGTGGAGGATGCTTCCATGCGCATCGTAGCCAAAGTTTTCACTCAGTTTGTGGCCGATCACGAGCAGCAAATCCACCATATTCCCCGCGCAGAAGTCACAGCAGATGAGCCAAATTCTGTGTATGGTTGTACTTCCTCCACCTCAACCACACCAAGGTAGCCCGATGTCCTTCCATCCTGGCCACTCTAGGAGCCCACCTACGTCGAGCTTACCATACGCATTACTGCACTTGACCATGCCCGAGGGGCAGTTGGCGAGTACCTTCATCTTGTGGGGGCCCCTCCAGAACATAGCCCATTGTGCCTAAAAATACTGGCAAAATTTTCTGAGGGGTTTCGCTCTTTGCAATGAGGTGAATTTGCTAGTGCTGGTGGTTCCCATCTTCGGTGGCAGCTTGGTGGCCATTCTAAATAGTATACAGAATTCTAATTTCAGACTCGCATTGGCTATTTTGGCATAAAATTGAGCCCAAATTTAGTTCCATTTAAATAAAATTTCTTTAGTCAAATGCTATTTGACTGAATTCAGGTTTTAATCAAAACTTGATTATAAAATACAGCATGATAGTTAAATTATTAGCTTCGGCTTAAGTTAGAAAATTAAAATCATAATTATTGATAATAAAATTTGATTATGGATTGATCCATATAAGTTAGAGATTATCGCATCAGCCCAAGCTCGGGATCCTAAAAATATAATACTTCATAAATGAAGTTATTAACAAGAGTTATTGAGAAATGAGGATAAATAATATAAAATTAAATTATTCTTGAAATTGACGACTAGTCATAAAAACCATCACATTTGGACTAATTTATGTAGATATTAAAATATAAGGTTGAGTTTAAATCTAACTGATGCATGAGAACATTACATTTGGACATCTTGTACATAATGGTTAGATATACAGAAACTATGTAACAGAAAATGATGTGGAAAATAAAGCATACGAGCGCAAATTAGTGAAAGAGTCAAAAAGGACCAATAGAATAAATTAATTAATTAAATAAAAAAGTCAAAGAGTCCAAGAATAGTTAAAGTCCTTATGAGCCTAAGTTTATCAAGAAAAAACTATAAATACTAAACCTATAAAAGGATATGGATATAAAAAATTATTTGTTAAAAAACTGCGAAACTTCAAGAACATTCGAGAGTAGAGAATCTTTCTACAAGCATTCTAGGGGGAAAAAAATAGGCATACTGATGTCTATTGAAAAGGACCTCGCTCCACTTCCTTGCAAAAATTAGATAGTGAACTAGATGCTTAAAATAAATAAAATATGATACTTTGGTAAGTTAAATTAAATGAATTTAAAAAAATCAATGCAGGCTCATATTATAAAATATGTAAGAAATATTTATTGGCTTCTTAATAACCTTGAAACTATGCTTCTATTCTTATTGTTTAATTTTCTTTGTGACCTCATCTTCGAAAATACCTTCCCAAATTGTTATATCACCTTGCACAAGAATTTATAAGAATCGATCATTATAGAACACATAGGAGACGCACTCGTTCTTCACAAAGATAAGAAGTCAAATTTCATCTTAAATCTCACAAACCTCCATGTCCAGCAACTCATGCCTAATCTCTACTCAAGGGGCCCACTAAGTGACTAAGTAAGAGTTAAAGCCTAATGGCCAAACATAAGGTTACCATGGATCTTCAGGTCAAAAGACTAATAATATGGACTAGCATAATTGGGAGGGCTTGCCATTGCCGACTTACCATTGTAGCTTTCTAGTGAATTCTCTTAGTGGTCTTTAGTACCTTATTCACTAACAAACACCTATTAACATGCATCTATATCTCATATGGGATTGCTTATGGAAAGGAGCAACATCCAACCCTCAGATTTATGCATTGTTAGTGTAAATCTATCCGAATCTTAGATGCCTTATCTCATAAGATCCTATGACTTGGAAGATTTAAGATTTTGATCATGTAAGACTTATTCCATAATCACCACTCTATGTGTGACTAAGTCTCTTAGTCATGTGTGATCTAAGGGCTTCATCGAAATATAAGTGAAGTAAATAAAGAGCTTAAGATGAAGATAGCTATATAATGAATATCATTCAATCAAAATTGTCTTACAATGAAATAGTTTTCAAGGCTAATCTAATTGGCTTGCAAGGTACTATTCCAACATCATCTTTAAGACTAAAATATATCATAAAACCAATAAGTTGATTCGAGATCTCGCTATCAATTTCTTAGCCTAAAAGAAGTACTCTTGCTTGATAAAGTTAATTAAGTAGGGTAAAATTATATCCCTTGTTTATAGGATATCCAAAAGAGTCTTTGGGTTATTATTTCCATGATCTCTCAAAATGAAAGGTGTTTATTTCAAGGAATGCTACCCTTTTGGAAAAGAAGTTTCTATTAGATAGGAATGGCATTGTTGTTGAATTTGATGAAGTTCAAGATGATCATTCCATCCCATAAGCAATAGAAATAAAAAAGTATAACAAGCCTAACACACAACTTCCTAGACGATTAGACTATATCAGAAAGCGACCTAAAAGGTTTGAATTTCTTCATGAGATAGGGCAAACAAATAGTGATTTAAAAACTTAGGAAGATGCTATGTTAGACATAGATTCGGGTTATTAGCTTGATGCCATGAAATCCAAAATGGACTCGATGTCGTCCAATGCAGTATGAAATTTGATAGATCCATCTGAGGGTATAGTATTCATTAATTGCAAGTGGATTTACAAGTAGAAGCTAGGAGTCAATGTAGAGGTGCAACCTTTAAGGCTAGATTAGTGACAAAATGTTATCTTCAAAGATCGGTATTGACTTGGAGAAAACCTTATCACCGATTGCTATGCCTAAGTCTATAAAGAATATGCTTTCCATAGCCATTTACTATGCTTATGAAATTAGGCAAATGGATGTAATGACCACTTTTCGTAGTGGAAATATTGATGAAAAAATTTATATAGAGCAACCACAATGTTTTACATCCAAATTGAGTGAGAAAAAGGTCTGCAAACTCCAAAGGTCCATTTATGGACTAAAGAAAGCATCCCAAAGTTGGAACATACGTTTGGATAAGATAGTTAAATTATTTTCTTTTATCAAAAATATGTATGAGCCTTGTGTGTAGAAAAAGGCTAGTAAGAGTTCAATCCAATCTATTATGCTTTATATCAATAACATTCTTCACATTGGGAATGAGAAAGAAGTATTAGAGTAACTAAAGCATAGTTATCCTCACATTTTTTCATGAAAGATTTGGTAAAAACATCATATATATTAAGAATACGAATTTATAGAGATAGAACAAGAAGGATAATGGGGCTCTCCCAAACATCATACATTGATAAGATACTAAAGAGATTTAGCATAGAAGAATCCAAGAAGGGATTCCTTCCCATGGGATATGGTCTTCGTCTCTTAAAGTCTATGGCCACCAAGATTGAAGACGAAAGAGAAAGAACATTCTTCATTCCTTATGAATTCACCATGGGGAGTATAATGTATGTTGTTCGATATAAAACACTATATGTAGCATGGGCTCTTAGCATTGCTAGCCGTTTTCAATCAAATCCTAGTGAAAGTCATTAGACAATTGTAAAAGCATTCCTAAAGTACTTAAGAAGAACTAAAGGCCTGTGTTTAGTATACAATAATGGAGAATGGAAACTTGGCGAGTTTTCAGATTCTAGTTTTCAATCTAATGAAATTGACCTTAAATCTACCTTAGAATGTATATTTTTTCCACAATAACGGCATGGTGAGTTTGAAAAGTTCCAAATAAGACACCATAGTCAATTCTACTATTGAGGTGGAATATATTGTGACTTTGGAACCTCAAAAGAAGATATTTCAATGAAAACCTTTATCTAAGAGTTGGATATGCCTAGCATTGCAGAGTTAGTAGTTATCTTTTGTGACAACAACAGAATCATTGTGCAAGTAAAGGACCCAAGATCTCATTAGCAATACATGCACATATGGAGGTGTTATCATTTGATTCGCGAGATTATTGATAGAGATGAGATCTGAATGGAGAGGGTATCCTTGGAAGAGAATATAACAAATCCATTAACTAAACCCCTACTGCACAATATCTTTGAAAGACATCTTGAGAAGATGGGCTTAAAGGTGATGGAAAATTAGTTTTAGGGCAAGTAAGAGATTATTGGAATAGTTCCTCATAACCAATTAGAATTGGTGTGTAAATGCTATCCTATTTGTGATATAATCTTGATTGAATGATACCTTATAAAATGGCCATTTTCACTTTATGCTTTTTATTCTTCACTTGCATTTTGTTAAAACCCTTCAATCATACAAGACTACGAGATTTGATCAAGCATATAATGGTGATCATGAAATAAGTTTCTGAGGTCAAGATTTTAAATATTTCAAGTCATAAAATCTTAAGAGAAAAGGTATATAAGATTCCAACAGACTTACACTAGCAAAGTGTTGGAATAGTACCCCACAGCCAATTAGATTAGCATGTAAACTACTTCATATATGATACAATCTTAAATGAATGATATTCAAATAAAATAGCCGTCTTCATCTTATACTTATTTTACTTTACTAATATTTTGTTGAAGCCCCTAAATCACTCATGACTACAGGACTTAGTTGCACACTTAGTGGTAATCATGAAATAAATCTTACACAAACATGAATTTTAAATATTTCCAAATCATAGAATCTTATGAGATAGGACATCTAAGATTCAGATAGACTTGTACTAATGATGCATAAATCCAAAGAGTTGGATATTACTCTATTTGATAAGCAATCTATGTTAAACATGAGTGCATATTAGTAGGTGTTTGTTAGAGAACAAGTTCACCGAAGACCCGCGCAAAGAATTTGCAAGATAGCCATAGTGGCAAGTCAGTAGTGGCAAGTTCTCCTACTTACTCTAGTGAGTATATTTGGTCTATTAACCTGAGGGTTCATGGTAACCTTGTGTTTAGGTCCTCATGTTTTAACTCTTTCATGACCACATAACGAGTCATTCAGGTTGAGATTGGGCTTAAGCTACTCAGATATGGAGGTTTGTGAGATCTAAGATATGATCCATTGCCTTGTCATAGTGAATGGTGAGTGCATGTCCTTTGTATTCTATAATGATCAATTCTAAGAAATCTTTACACAAGGTAGTATGACAATTTGAAAAATGAGTTTTCCAAAGATAAAGTCATAAAAGAAAATCTAACATTAGAAACAGACACATAGTTATCAAAGCTATTGAAGAGCAGGCAAATATCTTACCCAAGACCTTTTTTGATAGATAGGAAACGGTAGAAAAGTATTTGCATGGTAAGCATGAAGAGCATATTCATTTTAACCAATTAGTTTGGCTCATGGCCTTAAGGTTAGACATCAGCCATGGACGTTGGGTACTCTTCAATTAATCGAGAGAAGAATTATCTAAGGAGTTAGAAAGTTCACCATAGCCATTTTTATGGGGAATCCATTGACTACGTTTTTCATCGTTTGGGCTTGATTAATTTAATTATCAAATTAATTAAAATAATTTAAGGAGTTAAATTAAACAAATTAAGTTAAGGAGTTAATTTAATTGGTGCTATATTACTAATTATTAGTCAAGTTAACTTAAAGAGCAAAGTTGATACCTTCTAGCTTAAAGAATCAAGCTAGATGACTTAAGGAGTTAAGACAAGTTAATTAATTAAACTCAAAAGTTAAATCAATTAACATGAGGCATTAATTTTGGAGGAAAAATTCAAATGAAGGAGTTCATTTGAGGTTTATTTGGAATTAATTTGAATGACACTTCATAAGATGAAATATAAATTCAAATTAAACTCAAATGTAAGTGAAATTCACATTTCACATACAAATGGATTGCCAACTTGGCATACCACATCATAGAGGGTGTGATGCAAACTTGCATCACACCATCCACTCTATAAATAGAGAGAGGTGGTCAGCCATTGTGACTAATCCATGCTAGATTCCCTTTTTCTCTCCAAAAGTGCGATTCACTCATGTGTTGAAGTTTCATACCATCCTCACCAAATTCTCTCCGTATTTTCTGCCCTCCCTCTCCTTCTTGTTCTGGTTGTCTAGCTGATTGGAGGAATATTAGAGCTCTCCTTGGGTGTGCGGATCATAACATTAGATGCTTTACATTCATGGAGTTCTTGCTCTTGTAGATCCACTGCTGTCCAGAATCTTCAGAGACAGATTTGGCGGCCTTGCCGTGGTTGGATTTTGGTAAAATTCTAAATGGAGGTTCTAATGTGTGTTTAGGAGATCTCAGAAAATTTTCAGCTTATTTGGAGTTGATTTGGTCAGTCAATTGTTGGCTTGTATCTTCTATGCGCGGATTGGCACTTTGAAGTGTTCATTGTTGTCATCCTTGATCTACCTTTGGATTTAGTGTTCAAGGTTAGTTTCTACCACTAAATCCTAATTAAATGAATGATTAGATCCTTGGATTTAGAGTAGACATATTTTATTTAGCCTATTTTTGGTTTTATTATTGAATCCTTGGACTACTCCTTACTTCAAGTGGTATCAAAGCCTAATTCATGCTTTAATTTAGATTTTTTTTTTTTTGATTGATTCATGTGATAAATTGATCTATATCACCAAATACTTGATTCAAAGCATGGATTTGAGTGTTTAGATTATTTTGCGTGTGGTTCCTTTGTTGATGAATTGAAATATGCTAATATGTGTTTTAAGTGTTAATCCATATGTTAGTATGATTTTAATTCATAGATGTTAAATGTTGATTTAGTATTATTTCATGCTATATGTCGATATAGTATGTTTTATTTGGCCTTAAGGTGTTTTGGTCATTTTTTGGATCCAATAGGATTGGAATTTAATTGGAGATTTTGAAGAATGTTTATTCTATCTTGAACTTGATTTTTGAAGACCCATGAATGTATGGAATACATTTATGTAATAGTTAGATTTAATCGACCCATTTAAAATCAATTAAGTAGTGCACCTATGGCTCTAAAGTGCACTACTTGATTAATGTTTGTGGTCATCCTACTATAAGAGCATGCTAGTTGCATTGACTTATTTATATTTTCTTTATCCTACATATATAAGATGCGTGGTTAGGATACAGAAAACCTAATAAGAGAAGATAAAATTGATGAGGTCTTTGCAAACAAGAAAATCCCTCCACTTAGAAAAGTCTAAGTGCTTTCAAAATATTAAGTTAAAATGGGTACAAATTAAAAAGAGTTTTAATTAATCCATGCCTTTTACCAATAGTATGTGACATGAAATTCTACTACCTTTGCGTGATATCTCATGAGTCATAGGTCATGCTTATGGTGGAAAGTTATGTGAGATCACGAGTCATAGGTCATGCTTATAGTGGAAAGCTATGCTCACATACTTAGCATACAATGCACCTTTGATTTGACATTTCCTATGCATTATCTCACAAGTCGTGGAATGCATAGTGTGATTTTGAATCAAAGATTGATTGGTAAGTCCGACTTAACACCTAGTTGTGTAGAAGTCGCACAAGTTATGGGTCTACATGAAAAGTGAGACAAAACGTATCAAGGGTTGTATAGCGATACAATTAGCAAAGTTGCTTACCTTTCAATTGTTTGTTCATATCTCACGAACCGTGGGTCCACTACAAGTTCTTTAAGCCTTGATTCTCACTAGGAAATGAGATATTCTGAATTCCTTAAGAGAGTGAAGAATTTGATAAACTAGTTGGAGAAAAACAAACATGCTTCAAAGTCCATGAATATGTTTTCTAATATTAATATTCAATCACATGCTTATATTTTCTTTTTCGCATTGTAGATTTTTGAAATATCAAATCAAATTACTAAGAATCCACTCAATGTGATTTTGGAAACTAATAAGTTAACTAGGTCAAACTTCTACAATTTGCTTAGAAACCTCAAAATTATTTTTGATTCCAAAAAGAGGACTTATGTGCTTACTCAAAGTCCATTGACCACCATAGGCGGCGCTGCCAATGATGAGGCATATGAAACACTCATGAAGTGGGTAGATGATAATCTATAAACACAATGCTTCATGATGGCTTCTATGTCCATTGAGCTCCAAAAATCTCATAAGCATATGAAATCAACTAATAAGATTCATTTACACCTACAAAAGTTGTATGGCATGCAAACTAGATATGAAAGGTTCTCATTATCTAAGGAACTCTTCTAGACTAGAATGAAAAAAGGCTCAAGTGTTTATGATCATGGCCTTAAGATGATTGGTCTCACTGAGAAACTTGCTCAATTGGACATGGTTATGGAAAATGAGCTCTGTGTGGATTTGATCCTTCAATCATTGCCTAACTCCTTTGATCAATTCATTATGAACTTTAATATATCATAACAAGAGGTGATAATTAGTGAATTGTTCAATGTGTTGGTGACCACTGAAGGGACTACAACGAAAGACAAACCCTTGATGCTTCCTTCCTCCTCCAAGTCTAAGAGCTTTAAAAGTGCTAAACAATGAGGTAAAAGGCATAAACATTCTTCTTCCAAGGGAAAGCAACAATGAAAGGCCTTGGGCGGAGTCAAGAAAAAGAAGCACGGTAAAGCTAATGCAACTTATTTCTATTATGGTGAGAAAGGCCATTGGAAGAGAAATTGCAAAGAATATCTTGCAACCCTTAGGAAGGGTATGTACTTTATTGAAGTGCATTTAACAATGAATTCTTCCTCATGGGTATTTGATACCGCATATGGCTTTTACTTTTGTAATTCGTTTTAAGGGATGGAAAGAAGAAAGAGTCTCAATGATGAGGATATGATTCTATGCCTAGCAATAAAGTAAAGGTTGCAGCCAAAGTCGAGGGCATCATCAAGTTAGACTTGGAGAACTCTTTTATTATACTTGATTCTTACTATTAAGTACCTAATCTTGTTAAGAACATTATTTCTATTCCCATTTTGGATAATGAAGGATTTGATTGTTCTATATTTAATGGGAATTTGAAGGCATTAAAGAATAGTTCTTTAATTGCTATTACCATTTTAGATGATGAACAATTTGATTTTTCTATATATAGTGGGAATTTGAAAGTATTAAATAATGGTTCTTTTAATTGCTCAAAGTACATTAAACAATGGATTATACATTTTATATTATCAACAATCATTGATGCATATTCAATAGAGTAAAAGAAAATTAGATATCCAAGAAAATCCCATGTTGTGGCATGCAAAACTTGGACATATTTCAATAAATAGAGTGAACAAGTTAGAAAAGCCCTCAAAGCACTAAATGTTAGTGGCATTGAGGATTTTCCTATTTGTAAATCTTGTTTAAAGGAAGAAATGACCAAAGCTCCTTTTGTAGGACAAATGGAGAGAACCACAAGTTTTTTTGGATTTGATCCATACGGATGTTCATGAACCACAAAGAGTTAGTATGAGAGGAGGCTATTCACACTTCATTACCTTCACCAATAATCATACTTGATTCGAACATGTGTACCTTATGAAATATAAATGCAAAGATTTTGAAAAGTTCAAAGAGTATAGAAGTGAAATAGAAAAGCAATTGGGACTAAGTATTAAAGCTCTTCGATTAAATTGAGGAAAAGAATGCTTAACTACCGAATTCTTAGATTATCCGATGGAGAATGGGATTCTTTCTCAATGGGCTCCACCCGGCACACCTTAACACAATAAAATATACAAAAGGAGAAACTGTACCTTATTAGACATGGTACGTTATGTGATGAGTATCAAAGATGTGCCTTATCATTTTGGGCATTCATCTTAACAACAATGATGAGGCTACTATATGTAGTACCCTCAAAGTCGGTACCAAAGTCACCACATGAGATGTGGTATGGAAAAGCACTTTCTTCCTCTTATCTTAGAGTTTGGTGGTCTCCTGGATACGTCAAGCAATTAATGGGCGACAAGTTGGATGCTAGACCCACCTTGTGCAAGTTTGTGAGAAACCCATAAGAGTCCTTAGGTTACTATTTTCATGATCCCTCTGAACAAAAGGTGTTTGTTTCAAGGTATGCCAACTTTTTAGAAAAGAAATTTCTATTTGATAAAAATGGTGTTTTTGTTGAACGTGATAAAGTTCAAAATGATTAAGAAATCCCATAAATGGTAGAAATAAGTGAACATTAAGAGCCTTGCGCACAACCTCTAAAAAGGTTGGACTGGATCAAAAAATAACCCAAAAATTTTGAATTCCTTATGTGGAAGCTATGTTAGACATAGATTTGGGACATTAGCTAGAAGCCATGAAATCCAAAATTGACTCTATGTACTCCAATAAAGTATGGACTTTGGTAGATTCATCAAGAGATATTGTACTGGCTAGTTGCAAGTGGATCTATAAGTGAAAGCTAGGAGTCAATGGAGAGGTTATGACCCTGAAAATGCAACTAGTGGCAAAGGTTACACTTAAATACCCAGTATTAATTTCGAGAAAACCTTTTCACCGACTACTATGCTTAAGTCCATTAAGATTTTAATTGTTACAGCAACATATTATAACTCTAAGATATGAAAAATATATGTAAAGACCGCTTTTCTTAATGAAAATATTGAAGAAAAAATTTATATTGAGCAACCATAAGGTTTTATATCCAAATGAAGTGAGCAAAATTTTTGCAACCTCAAAAGGTCCATTTAAGGACTTAAACAGGTGTCTTGAAGTTGGAACATATATTTTGCTAAAACGGTCAAATCATTTGGCTTTATCATAAATATGTATGAACCTTGTGTGTACAAGATGGCTAATGGAAGTAGCGTACAATTTATTATACTTTATGTCAATAACATTCTTTTCATTGGACATAAGAAAAAAATGTAGTGTACTAAAACATGGTTGTCTACACAATTCTTCATAAAAGATCTGAGAGAAGCATCTTTCATATTACGAATGCAAATCTACAGACATAGATGGAAGTGCCTGTTGGGGCTTTTCCAAACACCATACGTTGACAAGATACAAAAAAGGTTTAATAGAGAGAAATTCATGATAGTGGATTCCTCCCTATGGAATGATCTTCATCTCGCCAAGTCTATGGCTCCTAAAATTGATGACGAGAAAGAAAAAATATCCCACACACCTTATGCATCCACTATTGGGAGCATTATGTATGTATTCAATATACAAGGCCAGATGTAACGCACACTCTAAATATTAAGAGCCACTTTCTATTTGAACGTCATTGGATAGCCATAAATGTAATCCTTAAGTACTTGAGAAGAATTATGGATTTTTTTTTGGTGTATGGTAATAAAGAATAGAAACGCAAGTGGTTTTTCGGATTCTAATTTCTAATCCGATGTAAATGACCTAAAATCCACTTTAGAATTTATATTTTGGCTCAATAATGGTGCGATGAGTTGGAAAAATTCCAGATAAGACACCAAGGTTGACTCTACCACTAAGGTAGAATATATTGCAGCTTCAAAAGCTACAAAGAAAGGTGTTTAGATGAAAAACTTCATCCAAGAGTTGGATGCAGTATCTAGCATTACTAAGCCTGTCATTATTTTCTATGACAACAATGAAGAATTTGTACAAGCAAAAGATCCAAGGTCTCATTACCGATCCAAGCATAATTTGAGGTGTTATCATTTGATCTATGAGATCATTAATAGAGGCAACATCCAAGTGGAGAAAGTAACCTCATAAAAGAATATAGTAGATCTACTAACTAAACCCCCCTAACGTAAAAGGTCTTTGGAGGATATCTTGAGAAGATGGACCTTAAAACTATAGGGAATTAACTTTAGGACAAGTGGGAGTTTGTTGAAATAGTGCCATACATCTAATTAGATTGACATGTAAACTATTTCACTTATTATACAATTTTGATTGAATGATACTCAAATAAAATGGCCATCTTCATCTTATGCCTATTTTGCTTCACTAGCATTTAGCTGAAGCCTCCAAATCACACGACTATGGGACTTGGTTACATAATGGATGCTGATCATGAAATAAATCTTACACAGCCATGATTTTAAATATTTCAAGTCATAGAATCTTATGAGACAGGGCATCTAAGATTTGAATAGACTTATACTAATGATGCATAAATCCAAGGAGTTGGATATAGCTCCATTTCATGAGCAATCCATGTTAGACATGAGTGCATATTAGTAGGTGCTTGTTTGAAAACAAGTTCACTGAAGACCTATCGAAGAATCCACTAGATATCCATAATGGTAAGTTCTTATGCTTATGCTAGTACATCTAATTAGTCCTTTAACCTGAGGATCCATGGAAACCTTATGTTTAAGCCCTCATTCTTTAACTCTTCCTCGACCACATAGTAGGTCATTTAGGTTGAGATTAGGCATGAGCTAGATGCAAAATGGGATCCATCTCCTTATTGTTGGGAAGGGTGAATGTATCTTCTATGTATTCTATAATGATTGATTCTAAGAAATCCTTGCGCAAGTTAGTATGCAAATTTGAAAAAAGAGATTTCCAAAGATGAGATCATAAAGGAAAATTGAACATTGTGAATAGAAACATAGTTATCGAGGCTATTGGTGAGCTAGCAAAATATCTTGCCATAGGCCTCTTTCAAGAGATAGGAGATGGAAAGACCATATTTGCATGGTACGCATAGGGCTACAATGGTTAGCCAAAAGCATATTCATTTCAACCAATTAGTTGGGCTCCATGGGCTTGAAGCTAGATAATAACCATGGCAATTGAGTACTCTTCAATTAATAGAAATTAATTGAAAGAGTTATCAGTTTAAAAAGATTTAAACTAATATGAATATTTCAATATTCAAAATATCACAAGACTAGTAAGCCCATGTCCTATGAATAGGAGAACCTAATGGGTCCCACACAAAAACCTAAAGGAAGTTCTATTTGATGGGAAGAATTTTCTAAGGAGTCAGAAAGTTCTCCGTAGCCATTTTTATGGAGAAATTAGTTGACTAAGTTTTGTCATTTTGGCTTGATTAATTTAATTGTTAAATTAATCAAAATAATTTAAGAAATTAAATTATACTAATTAAATTAAGAAGTTAATTATATGACTATTAATTAGCCAAATTAACTTAAAGAGTTAAGTTGACACCTTCTAGCTTAAAGAATTAAGCTAGATGACAACTAAAAAGTTAAACTAACTAATGTGAGCAATTAATTTTGGAGGGAAAATTCAAATGAAGGAGTTCATTTGAGGTTTATTTGCAATTAATTTGAACGACACTTCACAAGATGAAATATAAATTCAAATTAAACTCAAATGTAAGTGAAATTCACATTTCACATACAAGTGGATTGCCAACTTGGCATACCACCTCATAGAGGGTGCAATGCCAACTTGCATCACACCATCCACTCTATAAATAGAGAGAGGTGGTTAGCCATTGTGACTAATCCATGCTAGATTCCCTTATTCACTCCAAAAATGTGATTCACTTATGTGTTGAAGTTTCACACCATCCTCACCAAATTCTCTTTGTATTTTCTACCCTCTCTCTCCTTCTTCTTCTGGTTCTCTATCTGATTGGAGGAAGATTTGAGCTCTCCTTGGGCGTGTGGATCATAACATTAAAGGCTTCACATTTGGGGAGCTTTTGCTCTTCTAGATCTATTGCTGTCCAGAATTTTTGGAGATAGATTTGGAGGCCTTTTCGTGCTTGGGTTTGGCTGAAATTTTAACTGAAGATTCTCAAGTGTGTTGAGGAGATCTCTGCAAAGTTTTAGCCTATTTGGAGCTGATCTGGTTGGTCAATTGTTAGCTTGATTCTCCTATGCGCGGATTGGCACTTTGAAGTGTTCATTGGTGTCATCCTTGATCCACCTTTGGATTTAGTGCTCAAGGTTAGTTTTTTCCATTAAATCCTCATTAAATGCATGATTAGATCCTTGAATTTGGAGCAGACAAGTTTTATTTAGCTTATTTTTTGTTTTGTTATTGGATCCTTGGGCTACTCCTTACTTTAAAATGCATACTCCGAAGGATTGGATATCACCCCTTTTCATGGGCAACTGTGTTAAACATGGATTCATGTTAGTGGGTCTTTATTAGAGAACAAGTTCACTAAAGGCCCAGTTAGAGAATCCACTAGATTGCCATAGTGGCAAGTCAATAATGGAGAATTCTCAAAGCTTACAGTAGTGCATATAATTAGTCCTTTGACTTGAAGATCCATAGCAACCTTGTGTTTAGGTCCTTATACTTTGACTTTGCCCTAACCACATAGTGAGTCATTTGGGGTCTTAGATTGGACATGAGCTACTTAAACATAAAGGTTTGCGAGATCCAATATGGGAACCATTTTCTCATTGTTGTGAAGATTGAGTGCATCTCCTATGTATTCTATATTAATTGATCCTAATAAATCCTTGCACAAGATGGTATGATAATTTGGCAAATGTGTTTTCCAAAGTTGAGGTCATAAAGTGAAATCAAACATTGAATGTAGAGATATAGTTATCGAGGCTATTAGGAAGCTAACAAATATCTTACCCTAAGCCTCTTTCAAGAAATAGAAGACAAAAAGACTGTATTTACATGGTAGGTATAAGTTATAATGGTTCATCTAGATATAACTCATTCATCAAATTAATTGGGCTCCATGAGCTTGTTGCTAGACATTAACCTTAGAAATTGGGTACTCTTTAATTAATAGAGATTAATTAAAAGAGTTATTAGTTTAAATGAGTTTAAACTAATTCAAATATTTTAATTTTTAAAATGTCAGAAAGAGTTTTGAACCCATGTCCAATAAATAAATGAACCTAATGGGTTACACACAAAAGTCTAAGAAAACTCGTATTTGATGGAGAAATTTTCTAAGGGTTAGAAGGTTTTGCTCAAGGAGAGAAGACTAATTGGCTAATTATCAATTGGTCATTTTGGCTTGTTTAATTTAAGTACTAAACTAATCAAAATAATTTGAAGAGTTAAATTAGACCAATTAAATTAAGGAGTTAATTTAGTTGGTGTCATATAACATTTTAACTAATCAAGTTAACTTAAAGAGTTAACTTAATTAACTTAAGCAGTTCAATTAATTAAATTAAAGAGTTAATTTAATTAAATAGGGAATTCAAATTTTGGAGGGAGAATCTAGCAAGTTGGCAAAATGGCACTTGTGTGGATGGTATGATGGAAGCCTCCTCTCCTTTAAAAAGACCACATGGCCAGCCATATTAAGGTTTTTATTCTAGCTTTCATTTTTCCCTCCCTAAAGGTGGCACAATTCATGTGTTGAGTAACTACCTCCTTGATTACCTCCTTTATCTCTCCTTTTCCCAAAATTTCCATTTCCTTCATCTTCTTCCTCTTCTCTTCTCTAGCAAAGAGTGTGTGGATTTGAGAGACCTTCCTAGGTCTATAGGCTTGCATTAGAGGCTTCACGCTTGGGAAGCTTAAAACTATACAATTGAACCTCCTATTGTGGCTGATTTTGAATCTTATTTCGACATCTTTTTGGAGTCGTTATCCTCTTTCTCTTTTTCAGCCATCAAGAGGCTGCATTGGGGGTGATATTGTGCGCAAAAGTTGATAATTTTTGGAGGCCTTGATGTGGAGAAATTGGATCAAGGAAGAGAAACTTGTTGATCTTGATTTGGAAAAGTCCATTGGAAGATCTTCTTTACTCCTTTGATCCCTTTTTCAAAGGTAATTTTCTAGCCTTTAAATCTTAATTTAAGGCATATTGATAGATCCTTGTGACGAAGACAGCAAGTTAGATTTTTCCTTATTTCGATTTTAATTTATGGATCTTTATCTATCTCCTACTTTCATGGAGAAGATACAATATATTAATAATAGTTAGCTCATTACCCAAGGTCATATTCAATACTACTCTACCCAATGTTGAAAATTTTAGAGGTAGATAGTTGCTTACAAACAACTTCCATGTATTAATTGGAATGTATATCAAGAACATCTCATTATTAGAGCATATGTGATGTCTAGTGCTTACATCAACCTATCACTCTTTTGGTTTATCTACCAAAGTTGGATTCAAACACCATAATTGTGAGATTCAAGCCTGACATGTCAAGCAGCACATATTTCTCTTGGCTACTTGGTCATAGTCTTGCTCTTTTTTTTTTAAAGCTAATGGTCATTCACATTTTTAGATTTGTAGTTGTAGAAACTCCTTTAGAACTTCTTAGCATTCTTAGCTTTGTTGCTTTAACTAACTCCATGTGCCATCTCTTTTCTCTAATGCTTGTGCTCAACTCCACTAGGTTAACTTAACTTTCATTTTGAGCTTTTTGATTTTGATATCAGACATACAATTATCCACGTTAGTACTCAGTTTAATGATCAGGTTTCAAGCCCTTTCTTGTTTCATTTATATTTCAAATAATTCGTGAAATATTTCCACAACGACAATATCTTCTCAATCATAGCAAGTACTTTTAAGAATTCACTCAGAGTAATTTTCTTTACATTTATCTTGTACAAGATAATCTGCAATTTTTTAACTTGGTTCATCAAAGACTTTAGGTCAACTATTTTGTATTCTAAGAACTTCTTGATAATGAATTTCTTCAAGTTGTATCTTAGGATTGATATTTCTTCTCTAATGGCTCCTATAGCTATTCGGCCATCTTAATTGGACTACATACATTGTATAGAGAATTGTCCAACCCATTGAGAATGTAATTTTTACATAGGAAGTATATAATCATAGGTCTGCACTATCGTGCACCATTTGTTTCTAGCCATCTATCTCTCTTTCTATCAAAGTTAGAGTGGCCTCTATCAAATACTTCACTCTATTATTGTGAGGTTGAACAACTTTTGCTTCAACCTTTTCAAGTTAGATATATGGAACTTCTTTTCTAGTTTCTCTCCATAAATAGAGGCTAAAACTAGCATTGCAGATGTTGTTATTGTTGTTTGTGCTATTAATGTTATTAATCACATTTCAAGTCAATTTTGTCATAACTTATTGGAATTGGAAAAAGAATTAGTGCGATCCTTCTTTTTCTTCTTGTATTTTTTGACCAAGGCAAGAGTTGCCCTCTTTATTTTAAAAATAAATTTGCTCTATATTGATGCTAATAGTTTGTAGGATAATTCCTTCCAAAATACAATGATTAACTTTTTTCAAAGATAACAATATTATAAATATCAATGAATTAGAAGTGTATTAGTCTCGCTTTTGAAAAGTAGGAGTACGAATGTTGTATTACTGATAATAGAATGCTTTGTGTGATAATTGATTAAAATAAAAATCTCTGAGGTCACTAGACCATCACACTATACCAACGATAGCTTCTTCCACACTATTTTAGCTATTGCCCACTTATGCCACATGTTGCAATATATGGACGACCACCTTCCCCATGAGGTTATTGGCTTACCCAGAATGGCAGAGTTGGGATATCCTTATTTCCATTTCAAGTGATCTACTTGATGGGGTCTTTGGAGCTTGTGGCATTACTTGCTCCTTTCTTTGGTCCTTTTGGGCCTATTGCATAGTTGTATAGCTTTCTCTTGTTTGATTAGCCTCCTTTTGTCTTTTGATTTTGTTTGTAAAGGAAGTGGTACTTTTTTTTTTTGTTTTGGCTCTTTTTGATATCCTTTGTAAACATTGCACAATCTTTGTGGATTAATACACAGGTTGGGGTTTATTACCTTAAAACCCCCGCTTTATTTAGTCTTCCACAATATATATATATATATATATATATATGGATGACACAAATTAAGATTAAAAAATAAATTCTTAATGCCAAAAAATATATATTTTTCTGACCAAGCAAAGGTCAGCCCAATGCGTGGGTCTTTCGCATTGAACCTATGCATATGTAGATCCTCCCATTGCTTGTATAACTTATCCTATACTTAATATATATTGTCCCTTGCTTGTTTCATTGTAATGTTTAGTGATTAGCATTGACTAGTAGGAATAGTTTGAGACTTTTTAAATTAATAAGTAACCTTTTTAAAAAAGAAGTTATTAAAATAAAAAATTTTATTAGTAAATATTTTTTATATGTTACTGTAAAAGAATTTTTGGGCAATTTTATAATTATGTAGTTTTGATATCACTTTTAATTTTATTCGAATTAAATCAATAAATATATGCATTTTATATCTTATCAATTATGTTATTATATTTATGCAAAAAATATAAACACAATTTCTATCAAATAACTCTTTCTATAATTATTATTTAGCAAACTCTCTCAAAATTTTTGATATTATTAAAAAAATTACATATAAAATATCTCATAATTAGAGTGCTTAATTTTTTTATGACAAGGGTAGAACGTATTTATTGCAATTTTATATAAATTTAATTTGAAGAGTACTTGATAGAATCTACAACTCTTCATTTATTGATTTTGTATATATTTTTTATTCATTCAAAGATATATAGATATAGTTAATATTTTAAATCATTTATATTTATTACGTATGGGCTAAGTTGATAATGCTTCTACTTTTTTTATTATAAAAATTAAGAGACGCATAATTATTTTTATTTTTATTATTTATTATTTATATTTTTATAATAACTTATAATAATTTGATATTTTATAATGTTACTAAAAATATATGAGTCAAATGTATGACTAAATAAAAACACGTAGTAATTAGATAAGTTGGAACATAACATCAAATATTTACAAAAAGAAGTTCTTTTTTAAATATAAAAGTTTTTTGTTAAATGTTGTAGAGTAATTTTATCAATGAAAAAGATAGATTCATTTTTGATAAATGAGGAATGGTCAAACTCAAGAGGAAAGGAGAGAATGGCTAAAGTCATACTTCTGGGAATGGGGATTTCTATGAAAATGGGGATTCTCATCCCTAAATTATACCAAGTATGGGTTCAAGAATTGGTTAAAAAATACTCTTTCTTTTCCCACCTTATTCCTATATACCAATTGTATCATAAGGGCTCATTTGCTTGCAATGATAGAATTGGATGTGATTGATAAATACCGCATCTATTATCTAGAAAATATGTCCTTATAATCTAATATCTTGTTTGCTTGTTTGAATTATTAGTTTAGATATTCTAATTTTAATACAGTTAGTTGTTGGATAATTAGAATTGTAACTTATGGTAAATGTAAAGTATCAAATTTATCCCTCAACTTCTTTTAGTAGTTCAAATATTTTCATTGAAATGGTTTAAATATATATTGTGTATGTAGTAACTAAGTCTCTTTTTCATTTTTTCTCTCAATCATTTATAATTTATCATTAGTTTAAAAATAGAAAATAATTAGCTTTCAAATTTTATTATAACATCTTATAATTATTTCACAAATTAAACTATTTATATTTGATGTGCTTATGAATATTAGTTTTAATTTTACAACAATATTTTTATATTAAGGACAGATCTATATTTAAAATAGTATTATTCATTTTTCAATTTATAGGAAAAAAATTTAGCTACAAAATCTTGTAATTATGGAAGAAAAAGTTTTTAAATAAAAATTTTTATATTTCTTAGATAAATATTTTATAAAAATAAGCTTGATTATGGATATAATTTAGTATTTTTATAAAACTTATTTTATATAAATCAAGGTTTAGTGATATATATTTATTAACTAATCATATATAACAATGTATATATATATTGGTGTATAAAATTATGCAGGGATATTATCATCATCTAATATATTAATCCCAATGTTTCTAATCTTAAGATTATTAATCAAGCTGAAGGGGTGGTGATATGGGATAGCCTAAGAGGCCCATTTAGCCCCACAGGCCCAGCATCAGTTCTGAACTGCCCAATAGGCCCAACAATAGTTCTGGACTAAACCTATCAATAACAATTGTTTGGTTGAATATATTGTAACTGACTGCACTTGATAGAAAACTTCATCTATTCTAGCATATTCTGCTTTCTTTGTAATCAACCAACCAGACCTATTCGATTTATATATCGACCTTATAACTCATCCCGGTGTTGACTCGGATCCACGCCACATTTATTACTCTGACAGGCAGCATGTCTCCACATTAATGGTGCATGATAGCCGATACAATCGCTGCCACCAACTTTGGTAAAGAAACGCCTACTAGAGGTACTGTTCACCCTAGAAAATAAGAGATGAAGCCACCTAAAATAGTATCAAGATCTGGAATGACCATTAACTTCCTGACAAAGACTAGAGCCCAATGTATTTTGTAAGGGCACCTTCGACAAATCACACACTTGAAGAAGACTATAAATACCTCATAGCCAACCATACTCTAGGTAATGCCAAATACACTATAAGCACTCCATATTCTATTCGATTACCTTATTTCGACCAGGACTGACTTGAGTATCGGAGTGCCTTAGTCAGGGCCAATCTACTAGTTTAACATGTGTTGCTGTTGTAGATCTTAGACTTCTAGAAGAACATCAGCTGAATTACGCGACCTCACTAGTCGAATCTATCCCAAATAGTATCCTTTCACTATAAGTAACTTTCAACATCATTATTTTTGGCATCGTCTATGGGAAAATCTTGAGATTGCAATGAGAAAATGGTAAACATACATAGAGCCACATCAAGAAAGGAGAAGAATAGGAGGTCTATGTCTCCACCTCCCTCTCCACCCCAACAAGGTGCACATGCTCCAAGCCCCAATGCCCCATAGGAGCAAGTGATGACATTAACCATGCCTCAGTTAATGCAACTGAAAAGCAAGCAAATCTTCGCTCCAATCTCAACCCAACTATCTACCGCATTGAATAGGCATACTACAATGCCCACCCCTGCCACTAGTGTCACCCCTTAACCACCTCTTCCAGAAGATAGGTCTCTCTGAGATAGCTACGATCACCAAGAATCTAGGGGACCGCCCACCCGCAGTGAACCCAACCCTAGATGCCCTCCTAAAAAGAGAAAGCAACCAGAATTGCAAGAAGTGATTGCAAACTCAGTAGATCATGTTCGACCTAATTAAGCCCGTAGCACAATAAGGTCAAACGCTCCACGCATGACTACTGCAAAGACATAGGAGAATCTACGGACCTCACAACTTATTCCATTCGAACCCCACAATGCGATAAGGCTGAGCGTGCCAAGCCAAGCCTCAATCTAAATGTTACCTTAGCGATCAAGAGAAATGGGAGGAAATATTCCATCAAGTCCAACAGTTGACTAGACGCTTGACAAGATCTTGAGGAGAAATATCAAAAGAGTGCCTAACTCGAAGGGCCCTTAGAGATAGCATCGGGAAAGAGGATCTTCTTTCATCCAAGATATTATCGACGAACATATTGCTATCGATGCGAAGGTCCCAACTGGTCTACCGAGGCATGATAGATCGACAGACCCTAATGACCACCTAATGCAGTTTAAACACATCATGCAAATACATGGACACAATGAGTACATCCATGCCAAAATATTAGTAACCACCTTCCAAGGTATAGCACTCAACTGGTTTGTGAAACTCGAGCCATCGTTAATTTATTCTTTGACCAGTTGTGCAATAAATTTTTACATCAGTTTGCCAGTAGAAGAAAGGCAAAACTCTCCTATACCCATCTCCATATTGTAAAATAAAGCAAGAGGGAATCCCTTTTGGATTTCTTCACCATATTCAACATGAAGGTCCTCAAGATACATAATCCCAGGATCGAGTTTTTGATTGACGTACTGTTCATGGGGTTCAGACACAAAGAATGCGCCAATGCATTGGTACATGAGTTGATGGAGGAGTTGCTCAACTCGATCTAGAGGTACATGACCCAGAAGGAGATAAATAAGCTCAAATTTGGATCCTCCGAGGTCGATAAGAAGAAAAAAGAAAGAGATAACCAAAAACACAACAAATGGGGTCAATCTCCCATAAAATGATTCCACGACTATACACCCCTAAACATCCCAAAAAGAGAGGTCCTGTATGCCATCCAACATGATAACCTCCTCAAGAAACCTAGGAAGTTGATGGAGACTGAGGCAATGAAAAAATCTAATAAATATTGCCACTTTCACAAGTAGAAAAGGTACGACACAGATGAATGCTTCAATATCCAAGATGTGATCAAGAGGTTAATCTGGCAGGGTCACCTTAAGAAATATATAGCCGTGGACGCTCAAGTTGAAGGGGGTAAAACTAATCGGACTCCTCATAGAGAAAAGTCAGTTAGTCCTAAAAGAGAGGAGAAAGGAAAGCAACCCGCCCATGAGAATAACCCGCCCATCCATGGAGTGATTGATATGATTATAGGAGGTCCCACTAGGGGGACTCAAAATCTACCTGAAGTCAAACTCAGAGCAGGCTCGAGTTGACTAAAGCTTCACACATTGAGACAATATTCCATCTTATAATGAGTGTAAAGCCCATCTTATTCACTGATGGTAACTTGGCACACCTCGAGGGCAAGGATATCAATCATAAAATAGACTAGCCAATGGTAGTCTCTATTGAGATTGCCAACTTTAAAGTATGCAAGGTCTTGGTCGATAATGGTAGCTCAGCCAATATCATCTTCCTCCCTACCTTGAAAAGAATGAACATGGGCCAACTGAAATTTAAACCTGTGTGCACACCACTGGTTAGATTTGAGGGATCAAAGATTATACCGGAAGGGTTAATCAACATGTCAACATCATTTGGAGAGGCTCCCAAAAGAAGGACTTTGATGGTGAATTACTTTGTGGTCGATGCGTCATTCGCTTACAACACATCATAGGTCAACCCGCACTTAATGACTTCGGTGCAATTATGTTGGCCTACCACTTGAAAGTCAAGTTTTCGACCCTAGCAAGTACAGGGAAACTTTTGTGCAACATGAAAGAGGCCTAGAGATGTTACAATATCTTGATCGAGTCAAGCAAGTAGAAGACTCGACCACAACTGAAGACTCAGAGGACACCCCCATAACAGAACCTGAGGACACCCAGGTCAGCAAGAAGCAAAAGTTGGAAGATACCAAGAAGGAGCCTATCAAGGAATTTAAGACCATTGAGCTTGAATAGGGAAAACCCAACAAGATAGCCTGTATCAAAACTGACATGGGCCCTCACTTGGAGTATCTTACGATTTATTTTTTGAGAAGTAATATTGACATCTTTGCATGAAAAACATCTGACCAACAAGAAATCAACCCCAACATCATTGTGCATCGCCTTAATGTAGACTCCTCATATAAACCAGTCAGGCAGAATATGATGACATTCAATGTGGAGAGGACACAGATCATCGAGGAGGAGGTTAGGAAACTCCAAGATGCTGGTGATATTATAGAAATTCAATATCCTTCTTTGTTTTATAATATTGTACTAGTCCTAAAGAATGAAAAGCAATGGCGAATGTGTAATGATTTTATGAATTTAAATAAAGTATGTCCTAAAGATGCTTATTCCCTACCTCAAATAGATTTATTAGTTGATTTAACTACTAGTTGTGAGTTATTGAGCATGATAGATGCATTTCAAGGGTATCATCAGATTTTCATAGCTGCCGAGGATAAGGATAAAACCTCCTTTATTGTTCATAATGGGCTATACTGCTTTTTTATCATACCTTTTGGATTGAAAAATGCCAGAACAACTTACCAACTGCTCGTCAATTTTATGTTCAAAGAACAAATTGAGAAATCAGTGGAGGTTTACGTCAATGACATGATTGTGAAAATAGAAAAAGCTCAGGATCACTTGCTTGACCTCATTCACACTTTTGCAATCTTGAGAGCCTTTGGTTTAAAGTTGAACCCAAATAAATATACATTCGGAGTTTGGGGAGGAAAATTTTTGGGCTACATGGTCAGCTAAAGAGGTATTGAGGCCAATCCGCAGAAAATCCAAGCAGTCCTCAACGTCACTCCATCAAGAATAGTCCGAGATGTTCAAAGGTTGGTTGGAAAGATTATAGCCTTAAGGAGGTTTTTTGCAAGATTGGCAAATAAAAGCTTAACCTTTTTCAAAATTCTCAAGAATGCCAAGAAATCGAGGTTCTAATGGACTGCACAATATGATCAGGCTCTGGTCGACCTAAAATAGTACTTAGCCTTACCCCCCATGTTGGCAAAACCCAAACTGGAAGAAGTACTCCAGGTGTATTTAGTAGTCCCCATTGCATTGATCAGCTCAGTACTGATCTCGACCCGAGATGGAACACATCATTCGGTATATTACTGTAACAAGTTACTCCATGGGCCGGAGCATAATTACCTGGAGATCGAGAAATTTACTTTAGCATTAGTAACTACGGCTCAAAAATTGCAACCATACTTCCAATCTCACTCTATTATAATGCTGACCAACCAATCGTCGAAGCAAGTACTGATGAAGCCAGATACATCTAAAAGGTTGACCAAATGGGCAATTGAACTGAGCGAATTTGATATTACTTTCCAGCCTCAAACAGCCATCAAAGCACAAGTCTTGGCTAACTTTATTGTTGAGCGAGTTTACCTGCCCAAAAAGAATCCCAAAGCCTCTCTCGTTTGGACTATGCATATTGATACATCGTCGACCACATCTGATGGAGAAGTAGGGGTTGCTCTCCACTCCCCAAATGCAGAAAAATATGATTTCACAATAAAGTTGGATTATGCTGTCACAAATAATGAGGCAGAATACGAGGCCCTTCTCATAGGAATGAGAATGGTGCTCGAACGAGGGGTCAAACACCTGGTTAAAATTACAAACTCCCAGTTAGTAGCCGAGCAGGTTGATAAAAATTTTGAAGCCAAGGACATGAAGATGAGTCGGTACTTGGCCAAAGTAAAGCAGTTGCAATAATCATTCAAATGGTTCACCCTTAGTTAGGTCTCTTGATCTGAGAACGAGTTGGCAGATACTCTTTCAAAATTTGCCAACTCCACCAAGGGGACAAGGAACAGGAAGATCACATTTTTTATCTCTGATAAACCATCAATTCAACCCTATGAGGAAAATTTGATAACAAGTATCGAAGGAGCAGCAACTTCTTGGTAGGTCCTGATCAAACTATATCTAAGCCAAAGCACCATCCCCGAGGATAGGTATAAGGCTCAACGCCTTTGAGGTCAAGCTTCCAAATTTCCACTTGATGAGCATGGTCAGTTGTACAAGAGGTCAATCTCTAGACCTCTCTTCAGGTGTCTAGACCACAATCAGGCTCTAGAGGTATTACAAAATATTCATGCAGGTATGTGTGGCAACCATTCTGGAGAAAGATCCTTGGCCCACCAAGTAATCAGGTATGAATATTTTTGGCCAATATTGTTCAAAGACTCAGTGGACTTTGCACGTAAATGTACTTCATGTTAAGTCCATTCGAATTTGCCACACCAACCCGCAATGCCAATGGTCAGTGTCCAAATTTCCTAGCCATTTAATCAATAAGAAATTGACATTTTGGGTTTGTTGCCAAAATCAATGGGGTAGTGAAAATTCATAATTGTTGCAATTGAGTATTTCACCAAATAGGTCGAGGCTAAAGTTGTTCCTAAGATAACAAATGCAGCCATCAAGAGTTTCATATAGAAAAATATCATATGCCATTTTGGCTTACCTAAAGTTCTTATTTCAAATAATGGCACTCAATTCCAAGGCAAAAGCACTAGAGGTTGGTGTGATACCTTGGGGATCGTGCAACACTTTACTTCAATGGGCAATCCTAAATAAAATAGTCCGATGGAGGTAACCAACAAAATGATCCTCGACCATATGAAAGCTAGGATATAGGATACTGGCTTGAATTGGGTAGATAACTTACCCAGTGTGCTATGGGCATACAAGACAGCTCCTCAAACAGCCACTGGCCATACCCCTTACAGTTTAGTTTATGGGTCTGAAGTAGTCATCCCCTTAGAGCTAATTCAACAAACGGCTTGAGTCATTCATTTTCATCCACTAAAAAATATGTCAGAGAGAAAACTTAACCTTGAGACCATTGACGAGTGTCGCCAAGCAGCCTATAATACTATGCAGTGCTATAGATCAAAGATAACCAAGAACTACAGCAAAGGGGTCAAACTGCACCATTTTAAGGTTGGAGATCTCATCCTCAAGAAAGTAGAAGTTTTTAAGAATATGGGCAAGCTCAACTCTAAATGGGAAGGACCATACACTGTTGTCAAAGTATCAAAACACAATGTATATAGATTAGCTAATATATAAGGAGAAGAACTCTCTTGCTCGTGCAATGCCATCAACTTTAGGAAATTTTACATTTGAGATTATGCTATACTTACTTTGAAGTATTTCGGCTTGAATAAAATTCCAACAATATTGATACAATTTAAAGTCACTGTTATAATCAAGCGGCTTCATGCCACCAAGACCTAAGTTAACCCCGTAGTCAATGAATAAATAGCCCCGCATTACCATTCAAGCAGCTTCATGCTGCCAAGACCATAGTCGACCCAGTAGTCAACAAATAAGCAGCCTCGCACTATCACTCAAGCGGCTTCATGCCCCTAAGAACCAAGTCGACCTTGTAGTTAATAGATAAGCAGCCCTGCGCTGCCACTTAAGTAGCTTCATGCTGCCAAGACCATAGTCGACCCTATAGTCGATGAAGTAGCAACTCCAAGCAGTAATGCAACTTTAGCGTTGAAGCTAATGGACCCACATCAACCCTGTTGACCCTATAGTTGACAAAAAGACATTATTGCACAGTTATCCTCCTAAATCCAATGGTTAGCCCAGTAGTCAACCAAGAGATATTAAAAATTGATGACGTAGTTGAATGGCCATGCAACTGATAATGTTAACATGAGTCAACATAGCCGACAATAATCTTGTTCAATTTTCTTCATTATGATGGCAATAACCAAATGATTCATTGGGCATTCTCCACATTATTACGACAATTGAATTCGATGTGAAAAACTCAATAGCTATCTTTAACACGATAAGATGGAAAGAAAAAGTAGTCTTTATTCATCGACTAGTTGATCGTTGTTATATAAAAAAAAGAGGAAGGCAACAAGCAAAACAAATTACAGAAAGGCCGATTTAATTCTGACTAGCCTTTGCCTGGTCGTCCTTAGACCATTTAGAGTTTGGTTTAGGCATTGAACATGCAAGGGGCAAAATAGCTCGACAAGGTTCGGAAGGCCTTGCAACATCGCTCATGAAATTGGTTGAGCGTAGTACGTACTACGCCACATCGACCTTTTCCTTCCTCAGTTGCACCACCAAGTCCTCAGTGAATGCAAATGCCTCAACCAACTGCTCTAACCTAGAATCAACCTCGATCTTCTTCTTTTAAGCTTTAGTTAAAAGCTCATCCGGCGCAGCGGTCGTAGCTTTTGTCTCTAGGGCCTGCTTAGTTTCACCCTTTTTAAGATCAGGACAAGGCTCCAATTTCTCATTCAAGACCGAACTTATCCTACTCTTATCTTTAGGACAGAAAGCATATCCCAGGTGCTCAAGCTACTTTACAACCCTATGGAAGGCTTTCTGAGCATCGTCGACGGACATGATCATGCTCGCATCCTAAAAGGCAAAGCTAAGGATGAATTGCTTGATCGCTTCATGCCACATCGTTGGGAGATAGTGGTTAGAGACCTCTCTCACTTCATTTGTCGCCTCTGTATAGCCTTAAACCCGACCAGAAGTGTAGCTCACTTGCAGGCTTAAATGGGCCTTTTTTATTATGGAGTCCATTCGATTCCACCCCTCGATCACCTTGACCAGTTGTAATCTTTGGAATCAAGCTATTCTTGCAGATTAGCCACCTTTTTATTCAGTTGCTCGACCTAAAGTTGGGAGAGATCAAGCTGTACTTTGAGGGTTTCCATATCCCCTTTTCCTTGCAACTCTTCTCTATCCGCCAGCACCAACTCAGATCGGTGGAAAATATTAGCCCAATTATCCCACTTAGAACACAAGGATGTTATTCCACAACCCTATAACAAAGGATAAATTCAATGAGAAATGATCGACCTAGTGCTTACTATGTTACAATGATAGGATAACGCTTGAATAACCCCAACCTGACTGAGGTTCATCAGTTTTCGCTGGTCAGCCACAAAAAGTCTGACGAGAGCTATTTTAGAGTGTTGCTGCCTGTCATTCCTCCCTAGATGATAGAGGTCGAGTCAATTATCTCCTTAATTTGGTCAGTGGCAAATTGAGGAATAGGTAGCCAAGGGAGTTGAAATAATATACCATCGCCAGGCTTTCCGAACAGGTCATAACCTATAGCAGCTTTCTGTTTTTCTTTGTCCACTACAACCTTTTTAGGAACTAAGCCCCTCTGCTCAACAATTTACCTTTTGCCCCAACCTACGAGGCTGTTAGGAATAGGCTCTTCCCAAAGAGCAAACTGGGTTTCCACCGCCTGTTCGATTTGCGCGAGCATAGGAGCTGAGGCCAATCATATGAAACCCACTGATTTTGTGGGAGTTCCTTCCCATCAAGCAGTGGTCGCTCGGTGATGATCCTTATTTCTAAGAGCTCGGGCTTAGGATTCAAATCAACGTCGGACCATTACTTCTTCTCAATTTGTAGGCACAAACAAAACAAGCAAACATCACAATTGAACAAAAAGATAGAGTAGCCACAATAAAATGATTGACGAGAATCTCTACATACTCGATCACCCTCGGGCAAGTCAAGTTAGGCCGACGACAAGCTAGCAAGAACCCTCGACCCCCGAATATAGAAAAATCATTTTTTCCACTCTTGGCCATAAGAAAAACAAAGGATACTAAGAATGTTCGGTGGGGTCAAGCAGTTAAGTAGTAGAAACCAAATTCTTCCGTACTACCTAACTTCCGCCACATAGGTAAATGAAATAAATTTGAAAAGTTGGCGAAAGAGGCAGGTTGATTATACAAGTACATTAGCACGGTAAAACTGTATAGTGTGGAAAAATAATTGGGAAACAACTGGGTTATGCAAACTTCTAGGCCTACTAGGAGATCGATTATCACTTGCGCAAGGGGAAATCTAAGCTCATATTTTAACCTTTCCTCGAACACCATTATACACCCTCATGGAAGTTGATGCATTCTGCCCCGTGCTCCTAGCACTAATAATTCATACTCCTCAGAGATATGGTACATTACCCTAATTCATATCAGGTCAGCAGGAGTTATTTTGAACGTTATTTTTGAATAATGATCTAGGATAAACAGTAGATCCCAAGTTGGAGGAACATCACTCGAGCTTGCATCCCCCTCAGAAACAACTCTCATATCGCTCGAGCTACTAGAACTGCTCGAGCTTGAGCTATCACTCATTGAATTACATGACTCGCTCTCATGAGAGGTTTCAGTTGTACTTCCACCCCTGGTCTCCCCCTAATAGGCCACACTCTCAGACCTAGTATCCTCACTATCGAAACTGGTAGACATTTTTTTGCAAAAGAAAATGGATAAAAAGAACAAACGAGCAGAGTAACTTACAGTAGATATTTGGTAAGCTCTAAATGTACAAAGGTTGGAGAACTTCAAAGGTAGGGATTCAACTAGGAATAGGTTCAGCAAAAGTGTAAATGAAGACATGTATCCCCATTATTTATAGGTGTTTCTGCATGGAAATCCAAGCATCAGTTATAATTACACCCTACCTCCTTATGTTTCATATTCCGTGAAGTAACTAACACATTAAATGCAGCAAAACTGCCACAAACCTTAGTTGACAATTCAAAAACCCTGGTTGATTTAGCAAAACCCCGATCAAATATAGATAATCGCCCAAAAACTGCTCAAGTACTCTCTACTCCTGCTCATCAACAAGCTTGATTAGAATCGCAAATATTGGGGACTCATGACATGGGATAGCCCAAGAGGCCCATTTAGCCCAACAAGCCCAGCATCAATTCTGGACTGCCCAATAGGCCCAACACAAATTGTGGACTGAGCTAGTCAGCAATAATTATCTAGTCGAGTATATTGTAACCGACTACACTTAATATAAAACTTCATCTGTTCTAGCATATTCTGCTTTCTCTGTAATCAATCATCCAGACCTGTTCGATTTATATATCGACCTCATAACTCACCCTGACATTGACTCAGATCCACATCGTACTTATTACTCTGACAGACAGCATGCCTCTATATTAATGGCGCGTGACAATTGGTACAGTCGCTGCTACCAACTTTGGCAAGAAGGCGCCTACCAGAGGCACTGTTCATCCTGAAAAATAGGAAATGAAGCCACCTAGAATAGTATCAAGATCTAAAATAACCATCAATCCCCTAGCAAGGGCTAGGGCCCAATGCATTTGGTAAGGGTATCTTTGACAAATCACATACTAAGAGAAGGCTATAAATATCTAATAGCCAACCACGCTCCAAGTAATGCCCAATACGCTATAAGCACTCTATATTATGTTCTACTACCCTATTTCGACCAGGATTGACTTAAGCGTCGAAGTGCCTTAGCTAGAGGCACCTCGACTAGTTTAACGTATATTACTGTTGCAGATCTCAGACCTTAAGAAGAACATCAGCTACATTACTCCACCTCACTGGTCGGATCTATTCCAAACAGTACTCTTTCACTATAAACAACTTTCAACATCATCAAGTGGGATATATAATCCCAACACTTTAGGATAAAATATTGAATTTTTTATTAATCATAGGTTTCAAATATGCCAACCAAATATTCAATTACACTAGATTATACAGCTATTCTACACCCTTCGCAAACAAACAAACCCTAAATTAGGGTTATGAATGGAAATTAAATGGTATGGATACACTGTATTTGTATCTGTATCTGGTTAAGTTTTATAATCTAATAGATTTTTTAATAATATCTGAATTTGTATATATCGGATATTAATCAAATTTGAAATATTTGTATTCAATTATAATTATTAGGATATATCTATTTACAAATATCCAAATATCTATTTACAAATATCCGAATATCCAAATCCATTAAGTTGCAGTAAAATGCATACTTTTTCTAATAAATTTTATTAAAAAGAAGTTTACTAGTTTATTTTAGAATTGAAAAATTAATTATTCTTGATTTAGTTATTTTGTAAATTAATGATTGACTTTATCATTAATTAGTATTAATAAAATGACACCAATATAAATTAATTATATAATCAAGCAACAATAATTCTATATTAATTAATTTTATCATTCATATATTGATTTTTCAATTTTTTGTCTAGATTTAGTAGTGTTTAATTATCATTTCTATCGCCTATCGATTCTTTATGATCCTTAAATACTTATTTTTTCTTATTAATTATTTAATTATTGATTATACATGTCTTCATTTATATACAGATTATGAGATTTCATATTGAAAAAATAAAAATAATTTATTATGTATAATAATATCATATATGATAAT
This sequence comes from Jacaranda copaia, assembly GCA_014898725.1. Lineage (NCBI taxonomy): Eukaryota > Viridiplantae > Streptophyta > Magnoliopsida > Lamiales > Bignoniaceae > Jacaranda > Jacaranda copaia. The sequence continues at coordinate 1,774,384 of JACGDI010005515.1, forward strand.
TTTTTAAAATATTATTTGTATATTAAAATACATGAAAACTAAGGATATATTATATATAATAATTTTATAAATATTATTTATCGGATACAGATAGTGAATTTAATTAAATTATAGATAATCAAAAATATAAACAGATATATCCAATAAATATGTAATCAAAACAGATATTATATGGATCGAATAGACAATTATCATATTTGTATTTATTTACATCAAATATCTACTAATTAAATACGAATAATATTTATTGTAAATGAACACAAATAATATCCTCTATAAAAGATTATAGATGTAAATGGTAAATAATTTTTCAAATATTCATTTACAATCCTATCCTAATGTATTAGTAATATCTACCGATGGCATAAATCACAATAATCTAAGTTACAGATCATCACGGCATTTTATCCGCCACTGAAGATGGGCCTGCGGATAAACGAAATTGGGCTAAAATGTGACCCAAATATGCTTGGCTAAAACGCCGGAATGGCCGAAACTAAGAGTCCATACCAAAATGGATCTTCTTTCCAAAGCATACGCAGCTGCTTCCGACGACGATGACGACGACGGCGAGAATGATGTCGGGGAAGGATCCGAACGCTCGAATCAATTTCTGCCTCCTCCCAAACTGTTCAGATCGGAAACATCATCTGCAAATCCGGTTCAGATGCCAGTTTTTCGTCGTTCGAATCTCCCTGCCGAAGCTCCATTGCCTGGAAGGTACATATCTAAGCGACAAAGAGCAGCCCTTGTCGCGGATCCAACACTAACCGACCCGAACCCGAACCTAAACCCGAATTATGTCGACCGACCACCAGGTTACTCCTTAATTCCAAGTTTTCCTCTTCGTTAATGTGATCAAATGTTGATATAAGTAATATTAATGTCACATTTTTGTGACCTCTAAATTACTCATGTTTCTATCTGATGTCAAATCTGCTTGTTCTTCACAACTTGCAAGGTATTAGAAGTGGATTGAACATTAAATTACTCAAAAAATTGCGAACATGTTCACATTGTCCATTGTTGGACTAGTCTGAGGGCAATCTATTTTCCACAGTTGTAGGAAGCCTTTCAGATTCAGATGTACCACATGGTATTTTGACAACATTGAGGCGTCATACGAAGAGCAGTGTAGTCTCCAACCAAACACCTCATTCACTTTCTGCAGTGCTTGAAGGGCATGCTAAGTCTGTCAACGCTGTGCAATGGTCTAGAACTCATGGTAAGTGCTTTTTGTGCTCTACATATTACTCAATATGCTGATATTGCTCTTACCCTCCCCATTTCTAATATTTCTGTCGTGAAGTTGATTGGAACATCTTTTTGTTGCAAGTAAAACAATGAATTAGTAAATATCAAAAGAATCAATTATGGACGTACTTGTATTAACAAACATCGTATGTCTTGACAAATAATGATTGCTGTAACTGATTCTATTGTGCCCATGTTCCTTCTATACGTGTGTTTTTGGGAAATTGTTGTCGTTGATTCAGTTGTGTCTCTAGGAATGAAAATATGATTTCTCACCAAATCTACAATAACATCTTTGATGATGTCTTCGGCTTTATGTGTTTGAGCTTTTAACGAGTTAACTAAATGAAGCATTCAACGAAAAAGATTTTGGGATGTAGTTGCAAACTGGATATGTTTATTTGATGATGGAAAAAGTGGTTCAAAATGTAAAGAATTATGAGAGGGTTGCATCTCAAGTTAGAGAGATCTTCAGAGAACATTTTGATTGAGGGGCGATTCACAAGCTAGAATTTTTTTTCTGGATTGAATGTATTTTTGTTGTTGCATTCTGTTAATATATAATTTGAATATTTATTATTGAGGATTCTTTTTTTTTTTCCTTTTCTTTTTTCTGCTCTTGAGTCAATATTGTGGGAAAGCATTAGAGTCTCTTCTATACTACTCTGATTGGCCTGTTGATAGATTCAGCTGTTATTTATCATTCCATGAATTTCTGATCTGTTCTATGAAGTTAGTTTCCAGCTCATCTTCTTGCATCTGCGGGAATGGATCATACTGTTTGCATATGGAATGTCTGGAGTAGACGTCAAAAACAAGCACGTATATTATATTTTCACCAGGCGGCAGTGAAAGATGTGAAATGGTCACAGCAGGGATTATCTGTGCTCTCTTGTGGATACGATTGCACATCCAGGTTGGTTGATGTTGAAAAAGGAATGGAGGCCCAGGTTTTCAGGGAGGATCAAATTGTAGAAGTTGTAAAATTTTGTCCAGACAACTGCAATCTTTTTCTGTCTGGAGGATCAAAAGGTCTCATTAAACTGTGGGATCTTAGGACCAGCACAGTGGTCCATGAATATGTACGAAGTCTCGGGCCAATCCTTGATGTGGAGTTCACAGTTGATGGCAAGCATTTAATCACCTCAAGTGATGTGTCCAAAAGCAACCTTAGTGAAAATTCAATTATTGTTTGGGATGTTTCAAGACAAGTTCCATTGTCAAATCAGGTGAAAATTTTTGTATCCTTGCATTAATTGATGTGGTTCGTACTCATTGATCGCATATTATTGCATTATAAAAAAATAAAAAAATAAATAAAATTTATTGCTTTATAAAAAATGATTACTATCAATATAACAGCATCAAACACTAAGAGATTTTTTCTTTTCTTTTGTTTCTTTGACAAAGAACTATGTATTAATTAATTTTTTTAAATTGAATCTTCTACTTTCCCTGCATGAGAGAAAATGAAAATCAAAGAGTCTCATTTAGCATGTGATATGGTGTTGCTCTTTCAATCAACTCTTGTTGTAAAGGATAAAAAAATCATTTAACTGTTAGTTTTTAGGCTAAGTGCTTCCTTGTCTAGAAAGACATTCAGAAAGCAAAGATAAGAAGCAGCTGCAGTTCACAAAATAATCTAGATGAATTTTAGTTACAAAAATAAGGACACCTTTACTGCAGAGGTTGTTGAACAGAGCCTCAGTCTTACTATTTCTCTTTGCAAAAATTGGTTTGTAGTGTGGCATGTTGCCTGCTGGCAACGGATGAAATTACAGGATCACTATGATTTTTGATATTATTTTATCTTGTAAGACACATGAGAAAAGAATGGTCAATGCCCGGAGCATGCTTGTCCTACTGTCCTCCATAAAGTTCAATATATCCCCAGCTTTCTTGCGAGGATTTGGCATTGAGGATCACCAGATAGAAGCATTGTGCTGTATCACTTTTCATCTTATCCGTCATGGCTATCACTATCTTTAATTTTTCTTATTATTCAATTGGGTGACATTCATGTTTGTTCCAACTTTCTTGCTTGATGTTGTGGCTTATGTACTTGCGTTTCACGTTTTGGACTCCACTATGGTCTGTATTTTTATCTCTAGTTCAAACAGAATTCCTTTTGTAATATAACCCTCTTCGTTGCTACTTCTCAGGTCTATGCTGAAGCATACACATGCCCCTGTATCAGATGCCACCCGTTGGAGCCATACTTTATTGCTCAATCCAATGGAAACTATATTGCTATATTCTCTACCAGAACCCCATTCAAACTTGACAAGTACAAGAGATATGAAGGTCATGGTGTTTCTGGGTTCCCTATCAAGTGCAATTTCAGTTTGGATGGAAATATGGTAGCCTCTGGATCCTCTGATGGGTGTATCTTCTTTTATAACTCTAGAACATCCAAACTTGTCAAAAAAATTAAGGCATATG
>JACGDI010005515.1:1782412-1803914 GCA_014898725.1 Jacaranda copaia
TGATCCTAGTTAAATGCCTTTAACATATAATTATCTTGGTTGTTTCAATAAAATGCCACTACGCTTTTATAATATATATTAATCAATTGACACTAAGTATTATATTATACTAATATTTTTTACTACTATCACTATATTACTTTACTATATCACTATACAATAAAAAAATGGTTAATGCACTAATTAACTATTATGGTATCTTTTTCTTTATATTACTTTTATATAGTTGCATTAGTTAAATGCCCTTGAAATACATTTTTGTTGGCATTTTTAACCAAACCCACTATCTTATATATTATTCAATAATCAAATGCCACTAAATATTTTATTATAGTGGCATTTTTCTAAGACTAATACTATGTTACCTATATGTGTCATTATACTAAAAAATGCCACTAAACACCATTTGGCATTTTTCACCAATGACACCATAACTACATATTAATGGCATATTTTTAGAAAAACTTAGCAGCACTAGTTAAGTGTTTCTAAAATAAATATATCTTGGCATTTCCAATTAAATGTCACTAATTTATTTATCATTTATAACCAAATACTACTAAATAATATACTATAGTGACATTCTTTTATAATTATCACTATCTTAATTTTTGTGTCATTATCTTATAAAATGCCACTATACTGATGCATACCACTAAAGATCATATTTGTTGCAGTGTGAAGAATCATCTACCAAGAAACCACCAACAAATGTAGCAACATAATTTGCATTTTTTGAAGTTTTAATAACTTTTTTCTTTAGTACATTCAACATCCTAAGCATTTTTTGAAGTTTTAATAACTAGTCTTATTCTTTCACACATTTAAGGGTTTTTTCAAGCAAGGAAATCACATCTATTATTCATGAAAGTATAACCAAGAAACCTCTTGTATGGATTTTCATCTATCCGCGAGGTTTTCAATAGAAATAGTGTGCCACAAAAATAAATGACACCTTTACTTGTAGTCATTTTTCTTTCTTCTTCTACAAAAATCGATTGGAGCTCTTGTTGGGACAAAAATTCCAAATGAGTCTAATTTATGAGACCAAAAAGCTCAACTTAATAGCCACATGAGTAGCACATGAGCTGGTTTGTTAATTTTTGGATGGCCCTTTTGAGCCCTCAAATTGAAACCAAAAAAAAAAAAAAACAATGTAATTATTGGATGCAATATGTGAAATTGATAAAAAATGTGATCAAAATTAAAACAGATCTAACTTAATACAATTTACCCTTTTAGTTTAGAATGGGAATCAATTCGGATTAGGCGTTCAATCTCCCTTGTGAACCAATCTAGCTTGCTAAATTACACTAATTCAAACTTAAACACCATCTGATGTGATTTAATATCATAAGCTCTCAACTCATGAAATTTTGTCTTGCTTAGTTCAAACTGACTCACATTTTCTGTGAGCTTTGAGTTTTTTCTGGACTAACGCGCGCGCCCTATCAAATTCTAAAAGTTTATGCTATTAATGAAAATATATCAATCCCCAACTTATATTTCTCAAAATAAAATATTAAGCAACAACGTTTACAAATTATTCAAAAGCCAAGCCATAAAAGTCCAAAATTATTCTTTTCAAAGTCTATTTTCACTGTAAATAATAATATGACACCAAAACATGAAAACTAGCTATTGCAAAATTTACTTTCACACAAGAAATTGTCATGTTGATATACATACAGTTCATTGTCGAAATATTAAGACAATATTTAGTTGTGTTTTCCTAAAACAAATTGGTTTTAACAAAACATGACCAAACATGCAGCCAATTCGGCTCTAAAGTGAACCAGACTAAATTTCAAAGTGCCCTATATTTTTTTCCAAAGCCCATCAAAATCCTTCACTCATTACATATACATACATATATTTATATATCATATATACTGTTTTTTTATTATTCATAAAGTAAAAAATATTTTCAATACTATTTTCATCTCAAACACCCAACAAAAAAAATAAGAATTTGACCGCTACAATGTAAAATATTCCATCCCAAAACAGAGACAAACTCATCAAAACTCCCCAAAAATATTTTTTATCTATTCTTCAAAACATAAATAAAAATTTATTACATTCCCCAATATAAGGCTGTCAATAGATCGAATTTTAATCTGAATCCGATCTAAATTCGATTCAAATTTTAGGATTCTTATTCGATTAAAATATCCAATGAATCAGATTTGATTATAAATATTCATAATCTAAAATAAGTGGATCAAATATGGAATCAAGCAATTCAATCCATCAAAAGATTTGAATACAAACTTAATAGTTTTTATTAAATTAATGCTCTTATATATAATATTAATAAATATTTTAAAATAAAATTTATATATTATGTTAACCTAATATCTACATTGACATCTATATTATACTATTAATATTGAGTTTTTAACCTAAAAAAATAAGAGTGATTTTGATAAAATATCAAATATAATGATATATAATAATTCATCTATGCATTAATATAATATGAAATAGGAATTTGATAGTTAAATATTTAACTTTTGGACTAATATATAATAAAAAGCTGTTAAAAATTCAAACATGATATATTTATTTATCTTATAAATACAATATTTTTATAAAATTCAAAAGAAAAAAGTAAATTGTATTGAATTTTTTAATCGGATTTCAAATATCCATCAAATTTGGATATGGTACTGACTAACAAAAGTCCTATAGAATTTCAGATCAGGTTCAGATATGAATTCAAATTCAGGTATCGTAGATCTGATCCACATTTGATCGACCTGTTGACAACCCTACCCAATACCATTTGCACCTTTCCCAACCCACTCTCGAATTTCATTTTCCTGAAATGTATAACAAAAACATCCTCCAAGCATAACCAAACATGATTAGCTTCTATAAAAGACCGAACGTATTTCTTTTCTTCATTACCCTCCAAAATAAGATGCTGGTGATTGCAAATAATTCCATCAGACAATAATTACGAATTAAACTATCAAACATAAGGGAACTAGCTGTGTCCCGCGTTTATGCATGGATTATATTAGTTATCACAGAAAATATAATTTATAATACGTTATTCTAATTTCACGCAAAAATAAATTTAATTCACAATATATTTTTAACATACATGGCATAAAATAAAAAATTTTCATGGAATCACAATGCATGAATATCAAAGACAATCAAAACGCTGCTCAACACAAAACATCATATTTTTTAAGACATGATGCAAAAGTACAATAATAATAATAACAAAAGACATGTGAATGAATGTAAGGCAACTCAAACAAAATAGTAAAACCATAATGCCTGAAAAGGTGAAAAGTGATGAACAATATTGAGAATACAAAATCTACTACACAATGGAAAATTAACTCTAGCAAAAGGTGAAAATTGTGTTAAATTAATTTAAAATGTAAACATTATTCAAAATAAAAATTAATTTACATATATAAAAAAATATGAATGAATATCACTATTTTTTTTCACAATTTGTTATTTTTGGGTTATATAATTTAAAAACAAAAATAAAAGGAAAAAAGGTCAAATTTTTTATTTACAGTATGAATAATTTTGATTTGTCAAAATGGTGATCACAAAAATTAAATAATGTTATGATCATTTTCACTTTTGAATATTAAAGAAAATAAGAAGATATAACATATGTGATTATTTCTAATTTATTATTTTCCGTGGACTATTGCTGCCTATGTCCAGGTTTAATCCTCCACTATTTTGTTTGTTTTTTTTTTCTTTTCCATTTTTCCATCATATGTACCATCAGTTGCCTTTTTTAGCTCAAGAAAATTGCAGGATTTTTATTTATCTATTTTTTTACATGTCTAAATCATGAGTATTCATGAAAATCTTGTGCAAATAAAATAAATATTGAAATTAAAGTTAAATATGCCACAATAGATTTTATCAAATTTAATTTGAAATACAGCTCTAAATTTTTTGTAAAATTTTAATTACAAATATATTTTCCCCATTCTTTACTTCTTTCTCATGGTTCTTTAAAGGGCTTGAAGGGCGTATTTTCTGACCTAAGAAATAGTTGAAATTTCAATATCCTGATAAATGAAAAAACGAAGAACTTATAGACAATAGATAATTTCTATGAATCACCAAGTATTTGTTTACCAATAAGGTCTTGAAATAACTTATAAATTATTTCTATATATCACTATTGAAATGTCTTTTCATACAAATGAAATCCCTCACTATGTGCTTGGTGCACCAAAAATTAGTTCATTATTAACATAGGTTTACTTTTGAACAATATTCATTTTATTTTATATAATCAAATAAAAAACAGATTCTTTTTAATATTTCAAAAAAGATAACTTATTATTTAATAACATAAATTCAAATTAAAATTTCAATTATCTTCTGGGTCTATGATTATTTTTTATATTTAAAAGAGATTATCATAGAAATAATTAAAATTGAAAAACTTTTGATAAGTTAGGACTTACATATCAATCAACACAAAATTATACATTTATCCAGTTTTAAAAAAACTTTCACTAATAAAATAATGTTTCGAAGTTTCATAAAAATAGGTCTGTTATCCTTTTATAAGAAATGGGTGAATTTGAGTTGTAAACTTTTTAAAACGAATTATTAGATATATATGTCAAAGATGGTCACGGTTGCTAATTTTTCTTTTTAAATATATTGAATATGAATTATTTAAAAGTTAAATATATTTAAAATTTTCAAGTTGTTGAGGAAACAGTAATTTAATTAAGATGTGCATATAATTCAAGAATGTATACCTCAACTAAAAGTAAAGTGATTGTATCTCTAAAATACGAAAAGATTATTAGATATGAAAAATAAATTTGTTTATTTGGATATAATTTAAGTTATCAACTACTTTATTTAGGTTAAATCATAAATCATAAATTATTCTTGAAAAAAAATATAGTTAAAATAAAAAATAACAATACCTAATTGTTTTAATTTGGTGAAAATTTAACATGAATATTTTTTTTAATGAAATCATTCAACTTTAAATATACATTTATTATGTAGTCCCAATGTATCGATTTAATGTATTATTTCTCATTAGACCAAGACACAAACAATTATATTTAATCATAAAATTATAAAGGGATAAGTTATTAAAATATGGTATATACACATATTATATAAAAGAGTATTTTATTTAGTGATGAATTTTAATTTTTTAATCACATATGCCTGAATTCTTATACATAATTTATGTATAATTCATTGATCTATTGATAGAGAAATGAAATATTTTGTAATAAAATATTAAAAAAATAAGTAGACATTCAGTTATTGAAATATAGATAAGTACAAGTAAATTCCACTTAAAAATACATAACTAAGTAATTGAATTAAACTATTATATTCTTTTATTAAATCTAATTGAGTAAATTTCATATAAAAAATGCATACTTTTTCTTCAATTATTTGATCAAGAAATTGTATTAATTTCATCTACTTAGCTGTATGATATAATTCAAAAGGTTGGACTATTTATGTATAATATTCAAATATCAAATACACACAAATAATCTTTTTTCATCAAGAGAAATAAAAAATGTTGAAGTAAAACAATAAAATACAAATTTAATGACCAAATATATTTTGAATTTCTAACTTATGTGATGAGATAAAATATTAAATCTATGATTATGGATATTTTGAACTTTTACAATGAAATAAAAATTTATCATTATAAATATTTGAAGTTATCCGGTGAGATAAGAATTAATGATGCAATTTTGGTTAAATATAACATAAGATTTTAGTTATAATAGATAAGTTAGTAGTATTAAACTAAAATAAAAAAATAATCAACAAGCAATGGGAATTTTTTAATTTAATTAAAAAGTTCAAAATTCTAAAAACTGAGAATTTACTCAAAATTGAACAATTATGATCAACATAATGTATTACATGTAATAGTGTAGATGCTTGAACTTAGCTCACAATCTTATCGGGTTCAATTACGCCGCTCAAACTCAGTTCCAAGGGATTCAATTTCACATTCCCAATTTAGATGGGCCCATCTAATTTAAATACTTGATAGGGCCCTTGAAATACCACTTGGACCTTTTGAATAACAGTCAAGAAGATCTTATGAAAATTGAACATTTTCACCTAGAAGATGTAAAACAGATTTTGAGCATTCTAGAAAAATATTTCGCAATTGATTTACCAAAAAATGAGGATTTAAATCTATTGGATTTTTTCATCTTTTTATAATTAAAATCACAATAGGTTTTGAATTTGTAGCACAATTCATATGTTCGAAAGAACTTCATAATTTTATTGAATAGATGTATTTAGGGAGAATTCACTCCACCTCATTAGATAAGGATCTGTTGGATCCAACTTGCTTCAACCCAAACAAATTTCAATCCTTGATGTAGGCTAAAGTGGCATTATCAAATGGTTCGATGTAAATCAGTCTATTCTTGACAATTGTCATCAATTATAAATATGAATGCTCAAGGAATGTTATTTTGGAATATCCAAAAACACTCACTCCTTTTTCCTTAAACTTTTCTATATCTCTTAATTTGACTGGAGCATTGAAGGGAGTTTTTATTGATACACACCCAGTCACCATCGTGGCAGCATTATTATTTCAAGTTTTAAACCTAGCAATGAACCCAAAATAGTTCACGTCCTAGAATGATCTTGACCCGAAGGATCACTCCTGATGCCACATTATTTGGTTCCATTGTTGGCAACCTTTCTTCAAATTCTAGAACCTTTAAATCACATTGCTAGATGGAAAATACCCCAGAGAATAACCAAGTTTGTATGGTTTGTCAATGTTAAGTCTCTAAAGTTAGGCTAGCCACTCTAGTCGCAATGACATGTCTTCTATATTGACCCTACTAATACCATCTACCCTATTTGTGAGCTGAAAAGGCAGCTATTACAGATGCCCCATACTAACCTCAAGAAGATGATGGATAAATGATGCAAGAAATTATTGAAAAACCAATAATCTAGAGTGTGTTCTTTTTCATTTATGATGTTGCCAACCTCTCTAATGCATAATCTTGTACCTTGATGATTATTCCAGTCTAAATGTTGACAAATATTATCCCAGGATAGATAGAGTATTCTATAAAGTCAAAAAGAATCATGAGTCTAGCTCCTAGATCTTGACTGAGTTGTCAGCATGGGAGGGAGGAATATCAAACAAGATCCCTCTCTTGATTAAGTATGTACAATGATTAAACCAAGATGGACAACCTTATTGAGCAAGTAGACCTAGTAAAAAATTAGAAGAAATGAAGAAGAGAGCTAAACAATAGGCTACTTTAATGAAGAAAGGGTCACCATTTAGTTTGGACATCCTTACAAAAGTATCATGCCATTTGGGTTTAAAATACCTAACCTTCCGAGGCATGATGAAAACAAAGATCTATATGATCACCTTATTTGCTTTTTGAGAATATCATATAACTTCATGGGCATTTTGATGCCATCAATAGTTGGATCTTTATAATTCCCTATACAATCGGGTGCAGGAATAGTTCACTTCTTTACCAATGGGCTTGATGTTCCTTTAAGATCACCAACTATATAGAAAGTCCTAGTCCATTTTGCTAGCAAGAAAAGAGCGAAGAGATCTACTCACTTATCTCATTAGCATTTATCGGACTAAAATGATTCACTTAGGATCTTCATCAATAGGTTCTATAGTGAGGTCCTAAAAGTACCTAACCTCAAACTTGATATGATGATTAGTATAATATTTTAGGCCTCAAGAAAGATCCTCTAGCATTTGCCCTAACCAAAGAACCCCTAGCAGATGTCAAATTACTAGTAAATGTTATGGAGCAGTACATTAAAGAGGAATAGATCAATTTAATGAAGGATACATAATAAAATAAGAATATGATGGAAGGTAAGAGAAGAAAGCACAAGGCTATAGATAGGGACAATGCAAGTAGGCCTTGGCCAAAAGGGTGTCAAGCCTAATCACTAAGTTTAAGAAACCCCACAATTATAGTACAAGTAAGACCTCATTGGAATGAGGTTTGATGGATATTAAGCACAAAGATATATTGCAAAGGTCATGCAAAATAGTCTTATTCCTTGTAAGAGCATTTAAAATAGATATTGCAAATTTCACAACAGTAGAGGTCATAATGTAAAAGATTGTTTCTAGTTAGTTGAGGCATGAGGTTGAAAGGCTAATTAGACAAGTGCTGCTAAAGAATTTGTGTAAAGGAAGAAAAACTCAGATAAAATGGAGATGCATGGACGTAGAAGATCTAAGTTAATGAGTCGAGGTCGACTTGGCCTAAATGATTAGGGAAAGAAACCATTGGATAAGAAAGATCCATCCTGAGAGGACAACCTATCTTGTGGAAAAGTTATCAATATGATTGCTCAAAAGTCAATTAGGTGGCAACTTAAATAACACCAATGGAAATATGTTTAGGTAGTTAGGTCATCATGACCCATGGGGAACACAGAAGTATTAGCTTTAGATCGAACCTTAGAGAAAGTTTTCTTGGATGATAATCATGACCTCAAAAGTATCCTTCCACATGATAGCTGATGGTCATCACAGTGGATGTGGCTAACTTTGCATTGTAAAAGATATTAGTAGATAATATTAGTTCGGTGAATATTTTATTTGTGGATGTGCTACGGAGAATGAAGCTAACATCACCATCATAAAGTCTTTTTATACTCCACTAATCAAGTTTGGAGGAACATAAGTCATGCCAATGGAACCAACACCTCCTTACCTCTTTGGTGTTTAAGTAGAGATGAAAACAATCATGATCAAGGACCTCATAGTTGATGAGCATTGTCTTTACAATATGATCTCGAGTAGGTTGGGGTAAATCAATTTAGAATCATAGTGTCCACGTTTTACTTGAAAACAAAGTTCTCAACAAGGATACAAAGTAAAAGAGTCACACAACATTAAAAAAAAAAAAATAGCTAAAGTGTGCTATAGTATGTAATGAAAATGAAGCAATCAAGGTCTCCTATGAGACCTCTAACCTTGTAAGAAAAGATGGGTGCTTGTAATTTACAAGTTGAACTTAGGAAGAAGAAAATTGATTGCATTGAACTGTCAAAGTTCAAAATAGTCAAGTTATTCCTAAGTAACTCAGAAAAAAACACCATGATCGAATCTCGGACACCAACCACCTTGAATTGAATATGATTGAGTTCTTGACGGAGAACGTATTTACCTAGAAAGTTTTTGATTCAAAGGGTTTGTCCCATCAATCATGGTACATAAGCTCAACATTAACCTTGAGTTCAAACCTATTAGATAGGATATAAGAGGTTTTCGGAGCAAAAGGAACAAGATTATCTAGCAAGAAAGTGAATGAACTAGTAAAGCCATCAAACACTACAAAAAAATTCAATAGTTATGACAAAATTTTCCAATGAACTTCGACAAATTTCCAACAGGATGAGAAATTGCCAATAGATCTTTGAAAAAAATTTTATTGTCAAAAAACCCCTTGTCGCAAATTATTTTTCATTTGATTTTTGATCGATAATTTTCCAATGGATTTCCATTGACTTTGTGATGGAATTTTGATAGTGGCAAACTATCAAATTTTCATCGCCTTTTCGACGATTTTTTCCAACACCATTTTGTCAAATTTTTAACAAATTTTTTTATATTTTTTTATTATTTTCCAACAAAAATTAGATAGATTTTTGATAGGTAATTACCATAATTATTATTTATTTATAATCATTTCCATTAGAAGATCCTCAACTTTCCATCAGAAATTATTATTTTTTAAAAAAATATTTTAAAATTTTTTTATTTAATTACACTTGTAACTTGTTCATACGTCTTGAATATAAAATAACATACAATTATAATAAAATAAAATAGGGAATAAATAGAAAAATAATTTAAAATAAAATGTAATTTTATGAACAAAAGTTTTAAAAGTTATAATTTGTAATTTTGAAAGTAAACAAATAAAATTCCGATCTGGTGACCACCTATATTAGCATCATCACCAAAGTCAAAATAATCATCCTGCTCTACTACGGCTGAAGCTATTGAAGGAAGGTCAAGGACGGGGGTGAATGTAGGCTATTGGAACTTAATGAGCACCCCTCCGCATGACCAATTGAGAAATCAAATTATGCATCACACCCAACTACTCTAAGAATATACTACACATATCATTCATATCGGCCTGCAAACAAGCCTCCAAACTTGCCTCCAACTAGGCTGCAACTAATGCACTACGCTCTTGATGAGGCTTGCTGGTGTAGGAGACAAACTGCTAGTAGCTCAACTAATAAACTCGCCTTTTTTTGTTGGGGCCACCCATAGTTTGAGTCCACAACTTAGCTTGAGACTATAGCGCCTGCTAGCAAGTCACCTGCAAGGTATAAAAATAAATATATAAATATAATATAATATAATTAAAATGATCTTATATCATATATAATAAGCTTACAGCATCTCTCCTTGCCCTCTTGTCCACCTAACTCCTATTGGCCCCACCTTTGGTAGGTATGAACAAAAATCTCCTCAACCATTGAGTGCCTTTGCAACTCTCAATCCTACATAGAGAATAAAAAAACATGAATTAACTTAAGTGTGGTTTATGTATATAATACCAAACTACAATGATTATCAGGAAAGAATTCAACAAAGTCTCCCCTAAAATCGATGTTCATAAATAAAAAAACTTATCAATAACCAAAAAAATGATAACAAAATATAATTTGAGAAGGGTGAAAACCCTTCTCCATCAACCAAAATGTTAATGAACAACAAATGGAAAGGGCACCAACCCTTCCCTATCAACCTCGTTATGCAAAGATTATAAACATAAGAGAAACAAATATGAGATTATAGACTAAGTTTACTAAAGGCTAAAAGTTAGGGAACCTACTAAACATTTGGCATGTGTCCTAATGGATATACACTCTTTGGTATGGAGGGATCTATCAGTCTTAAAAGCCCGATTCTTCTTGGCCTACGCTGACTCCTTCAGAAAATCTTAGTAGTACTAGTGTCGGCATAGAGCAACCCAAGTGTCCTATCCAATCTACTTCAGCCTCTTACCCATCTTTGGATATGGCCATACATGTAACTCAGTCAATGACCAATGTCAAAGGCCTTTTAAAAATGGCCCTATTGCTACAAGTCCCAAGTGACATATCATTGTGAAATAAAAAAAATTAGTTAAAGTATTTACAATAGACAAACACACTTAATTTGTAAAAGTAAATATATTTATAGCATTCATATACCTCCACTCCCTAAATATCAAGCCTCAAAGGGCTTGGGAAAAATTTATTTAGGTTCTATAGGGCTCTTGCACCTTATTCTTGATCACTCTCATAAAAAACTTGGTATACCTGCATAAAATAGTTAAGTATGCAATTATTAAAACAATAATAAAATAACATTTATATAACAATTTGAACTCACCCATAGTATCCCTCAAGGTGAATGTATATCCTATCAAAATTGTGGGAATGGGGCTTTGATCCTTCCTTGTCCAATGCTTGGCCAACTAAAGAATGGATTGCTAAGGATGCTATTGTTGATGATGTGGAATGGTTTAGTGGAGCAATAAGGGATAGCTAAGCGCCAAATAGAGTGATAGATGGTGATGGAGTGCCTGCAAGTTAAATAGATGGTAGTAGGGACGAGTAGGGCTTTTATAAGTGTAGGTGGTGAGGAACGGTATGTGGATGACCTAACAACAATAGAAGAGGACGACGAAGGAGTATTATGGCTTTTAGTGGGAGGAAGGTGTAGGGTAGGCATAAACTAATAACCAGTCGACAAGGTGGTAAGAGACTGGTCAGCTAGCAAGTGTGTCTAATGGGTTGGAGAGTTCATCCCCATACCTCGGCCAGAACCCCAACCTCAGTCGATGGCAAGGGGATGAAAACTAGATTGATGTGCCATCTATAAAAAGGAAACAAACATGACATAAGGATAATAATTAATATTATTTCGACTACTTAATATTTACGTACATCAAATGCATAAGAATAGTTAACAACTACTCTTGATAAGGCACACTAGTTTCTATAGAACTTTAGATAGAATATATTATTCATTAACCTGATAAATACTTTAGTCTTTTTTCCCACTTGGATCCATTGATGTAGTAAAAGGACAGTAATAAGAGGCCTCTTGTAATGCTCCTTTTCCAATAAAATTTTATTTAGTCCAATAATTATGTAATAACTTCTTGCCAAAAATGCTAGTACTACAGAAAATTATTTTACGATTATAAATTGAAATCATAGAATAATTTTTCATAGCCCTAGCATTAATCTTTAGGAGTCTTTTTTAAGGTCGTTAGAATAGCATTATGAAGATGATATGATGAAATTTTTCTTTCTTATGTGTATAACTTTTGAAATTCTTTAAGATAGATAGGGTTGAGATGAGTTTGAACGACGAGTTGGTTAGTATAATAGGCTATATTGTAATTGGAGACAAAGATAATTCAGTTATACTTGGATAGAATGTACTTCATTTTTACATCAAGTTTTAGTTAAAATTAAAGTCTATATATATAGAATATATTGTTCATTCATCGGATAAATACTTCAGTCTTTCTATCTACCTGAATCTGTGGTTGTAATACGAGGACAGTTTTAATGGTCCATTGACATTCTAATCCTTGAATGATTGTCATTCACAATAACAAATTCAGGTAAACAAAAAGCCTAAAGAAAATTTCTAATGAATTAATGAATTTTTTAACATAAATTTTTATTAGAGAACACATTTGACTATTGATTGATTATAGGAGTTGGAGGGGTTGGAGGCTCCTATAATGCTCCTTTTTCAAACAAATATTATTTGGTTCAATAATTATGCAATGACTCCCTCCCAGAATGCTAGTATTGTGAAACATTATCCATTCTTTGATCTTATGTTGAAAATTCACTTGAGGTTAGACAAAATGACTAAAGAAAATTTTTAATGAACGAATGAATTTTTGAATAGAAATTTTTATTAGAGAATATATTTGGCTATTGACTAATTATAGGAATTAGAGACTCCTATGATGCTCCTTTTCTAAACAAATATTTTTTGGTTTGGTAATAATATAATGACCCCCTGCCAGAAATGACAGTACTATGAAAATTATATATTCTTCAATCATAAGTTGAGGATTCGCTTGAGATCGGCCTCAAGTGGATTTTCAACTTATAATTGTGAAATAATTTTTCACAATGCTGGCATTAATCTTTAGGAGTAAATACATTTGTGTTTGTTGGGATTGTTAGAATAGCATTGTGAAGTTGAAAAGATGAAAGT
Organism: Jacaranda copaia; assembly: GCA_014898725.1. Taxonomy (NCBI): domain Eukaryota; kingdom Viridiplantae; phylum Streptophyta; class Magnoliopsida; order Lamiales; family Bignoniaceae; genus Jacaranda; species Jacaranda copaia. The sequence continues at coordinate 1,795,698 of JACGDI010005515.1, forward strand.
TTTGTTCTTTATGTTTCTAACTTTTAAAAATCTTTGAGATAGATAGGATTGAGATGAATTGAACAAGGAGTTGGTTGGTATAATAAACTATACTATAATTAGAGGTTTGGAAATCTTAGAGATAGAATATACATCATTTTTAGTTAAATTTTAAATCTCTTAAGTTTAAAATAATATGTAAGATAACCATTATAGTAAGATGGAATTTAGTTTCATAAGCTACCTTGGTTAATATTTCAAATAGCCTAAGTTATCCAATATGATATTTTTTTATTTTTAGCTTGAATAGTATTTCTTTATAATCTCAACAGTAATTATCATTCCGTAAGCTACCTTGGCTATTTCAAATAGTCTAAGTAATCCTATAAATTATCCTAGACTTAATTCTAAACTAAAAGACTTCATTTGCTTTGAAGGATTGTGCATAATAGATACATATTCCAAGCAATCCAAACTCTTTGTTAGTACTTGGAGACCATGATTGATAAGTGGTCCAGTATTTATTATGATTAATTCTAAGTAATCCTAAGTTAACCTGACATGCATTTCTAAACATACTACCTCACAAATCTAATTAAATAATTCCAAGAAACCAATATGCCTTTCTAAATATACTAACATACAAAATTAATCAAACAATTCCAAAACACCAGCATGCATTTTCTAAAAAAACTAAAATACAAAACTAATTAAATAACTCCAAGAAACTAATATGCATTTCTAAACATTTTTAAACAACTAATTTCTAAACTAACATGCATTTCTACACAACTAATTATTGGAAACCAAAATATATTTCTAAACATACTAACATACAATTACAATTAAATAAATAAAGATATAAAAATTTAAGAAAAATAATTGGTAGCTTGGAGGATAGCGACGAGGCATGGGAGGAAGCAGCAACAGCAACGGTGTGGTAGCTGCGACGATGGCATGAGCATCAACAGTGGTAGAGGACAGGGAGGAGCAGGGTGGGAACTCGTGGGGAAGAAGAAAGAAATAGGGAAAGGAAGAAGAAGAAATGGGGAAGAAGAAGGGCGGGTGGGCAGGCAATTTAATTAAGTTTTTTAATGAAAATTTTTGGTAGAAAATAATTTTTTTTAAATTAGATAAATTCACTTTTCTGACAAAAACAAGTTTTTTAAAATCAAATAAATTCACTTTGTTGACAAAAGATCAGTTGGAATATATTTTTCGACAGTCTTCCAACAAAAAATCCATTGGTTATCTCCACGCCATATCCTGCCCCCCCAAATTTAAATACAATGTTCCAATGGTCTTCTATGAATTTTCGACGAATTCTATTCCCTCATGAATCTATTGGAAATCCTTCAAAAGTTTCCAACAGATGCATTCCATCAAAAATTTTTATTAGAAAATCAGTGTTTTTTTGTGGTGGAAGTCAAACTAGACCAATAATTAAGGAGTTAATTATTTGGTACCAACATGATCATCAATTGGTTAAGTTAACTTAAAGAGTTAAATTAATGAATTTAGCTTAAGGAGTTAAGCTAGTTTGACTTAAAGAATTAAGTCAAAGGATAATTAATTAAATTAAAGAGTTTAATTTGATTAATTAAGGAAAAATAAATTTTGGAGGGAAGACTCAAATGAGATTTGAGATGACATCTTAATTAATTTGAAATGAGATTCCAAATGTAATTAAGATGCAAATGAAATTCAAATGAGATTTAGATTCAAGTTTTGTCACCTAAGCAACCCCTCTTGGCCACCCTCCTCATGCATTATGTGATGTCAACTTGGTATCATACATTTTTAGCCTCCATATATAAATATAGAGAGAGGAGATCGTGCATATCACATTTAGTGTGAAGAATTAGATTCTTAATTTCCCTCCAAAACATTTGTAAGCTAGCATTTCATGTATTGAAGGCTAAGCTTCTTTCTTCATCTTCCTACCCCAAATTCAACCTCCACCATCAATTATATAGTTCTATTCCAGCTCATGAACTAGAGAATTAGGAAATCTCATTGGTGTGTGGACTATTTCAATAGAGGCAAGACGTGGGCCTTGCTCTATTTCTGGCAAGCTTTCTGCATGAGGTTCAACTTTGTAATTTTCTCCAGGACGATCCAGATGGCCAATCGATCTGAATTTTTGACTGGAGATTCTTCAAAGTGTTGGCTATCTCCAATAATGTTTCCAAAATTTTTGGAGGCGATTTGGTAGGGCGATTGTCACAATCCTTTCGTTGTGCCGCAAGCAGACAAATTCTGGAATCGGTGAAGTGTTCACTAGTTTCTTCTCAAATTTGCTTATTAAGGTAATTCTCTATCTAAATCTGAATCTAATGCATGATTAGATCCCTGGGATGCTTGTAGGCACTAGTTATTTTATGTTTTGAAGTTTTGATTATAGTTCCTAGTGCTTATCTTGCTTTCAAGTGGTATCAAAGCCATAATCATGCTTAGATTTGGATTTTATTTGGTTGATTGATTCATGTGATGGATTAATCTAGATTACCATATTCTTGATTCAATTGATGGATTGAAGAATTTGGTTGATTTGTGCATGGCTCCATGATTGATGAATTAAAAGCATGATATTATGTGATTTAAGTGTTAATTCATGTAGTTAGTATGTTTTAATTCATAGTGATTAATATTGAAAAGTGTTTTGGCATTAATTGATGTTATATATTGATATAACATGTTGATTTATGACTGAAAGAGTTTTGGTCTATTTTGGATCCAATATGATTGGAATTATGTTAGAGATTATTTGAAGAATTTAATTCTTACTTTTTCTAATTTTTGAAAGCATGTTTGAGCACTCATATTTCCAATTTTAAAAGGTGTTTTAAATCTGGAAATTGATCTGAAATATGTGTTATGATGTTAAGAATATGTGCTAAAATTATTGATGCATGAAAGTTGAGTAGAGAACATACATTGCTAGCCTTAAACCTTAAAAGCGAAGGCTACTGACACAGCCTAGGCGCTGGCCGAGTAGCATGCACACATTATGTGCATAGGCTGCCTAGCCATGCGCTAAGGGCTGCCAGGCAGCTTGGCAGCCTGGTTTTAAAGGTGTTTGGTGAGCTTTGAGTTGTTTTATCAACTCCTTTAATACTCAACAAGTTTTTGCACTACACACATTAGTTGCACAAGTGTTGTACTATGCCTCAAAATTATGCTTGACATATTTGAATGCTTTTGAAAATTGATTAAAGTTGATCTCCTATTAATGGCATAAGTGTTATGCTTGATTGAATTATTTGTTCATGAGATGAGCATTTAATTGTTAGAATTAATTGTTAATTCTAGATTTATGTATTGTTCATTTAATTGTTGAATGAATAAGGATGATCATGAGCCTTTTAAATTGATTTTATTGTTTCAAAGTTGTTGAAATGGATTGTATTAAATGGGGTTTTCATGCCTCTTATTCTATCTTGTAAAAGTTATGAGAGTAGAACCAGTAAGTGTGAGGATTTCCATTTCATATAAATGTTGCATAGAACAAGGAGTCTAATGGAGGCATAAAGGCCAATTGAAGACCCTTGAATGTATAGGATGCACTTATGTAATAGTTTAGTTTAATTCAACCCACTTAAAATCAATCGAAGTGATGCACTCATGGCTCAAAGTGCATCATTTGGGTAGGCTCATGGTTATCCCACGCTAGGAGCATACTAGGCTTTTTACTTATTTATGCTTTCCATAACCTATTGATATATGAGATATATGATTAGGATATAGAGAACCTAAATAAAAAGATAAAATGATGAAATCTTTGCAAGCAAAAACCTCCACTTAGAACGTCTAAGTATTTTTGAATATTAAGTCAAAATGGATACAGATTAAAAGAGTTTTAATTAATTCAAACCTTCCACCAATAGTGTATGCCATGACGATGCTAACGATTTTGTGTGATTGCACTTGGTCACGGGGATCACACTTAGGAGGAAAGCTATGAGCATACACATAGCATGAGATGTACCTTTGACTTGAGAACCCTCAAGCATTAGCACTCAATCACGGGAGATGTCTGAGACCATCTTGAGATAAAATTTGATTGGTTAGTTTGACTTAACACTTAGTAGTATAGATGAAGCATGGTCACATGGGTCTATATGAAAAGTGAGGCAAAATATATCAAGAGTTGCATGAGATGCAATAAGAAAAATTTGCTTACCCTCTGATTGCTAGTAAATGGCACTCGATCACGGAGATCTATTGACAAGTTATTAGGGTCTTGATTCTCACTAGAAAAAGTGATTTCCCGAATTCTTCATAGGGTGAAGGATTTGATAAAATAGTAGGAGAAAAACATGCTTGAAAAACCATGAACATGTTTCAATAACAAATTCAATCACATGCTTATTCTCTTTTATCACCTATTGTAGATTTTCAAAATCTTCAACAAAGAAATAGCTAAAAATTCCACTCAATGTTATTTTGAAAATCAATAAACCAATCAGGCCAAACTTCCATGATTGACTTAACCTTGAAAATTGTTCTAGATTCCTACTATCAAATATAGGTCCTATATCTTGATATTCCTAATTCATTTGAGATTAATATAGATGTAGAGACATGTGAAAAGTTCACGAATTGGGCTTTGGATCGTCGTATCCCTTAGTCTCACAATGGCATCTACAATTTTAAAAATCTCAAGGACACATGAATTGTACCTTAGTTAAAGTTTACAAAGAGTTGTAAAGCAAATAAGGTATGAGAAGTTCATGTTGTCAAATGAAACTTTTAAAGCTAGGATGAATGGGAAGTCGTGTCAACGACTACGATATTAAGATGATTAAGGTTGGAGAAACTTTTCAACTTAGACGTAGTGATGAACAGTTATCTCCATGAGAATTTGATCATCACATTCTTGCCGAGTTTTATTGATCAAAGTATTGATCTGGAAGGAGACTACCACAATAAAGGCAAACCTCTGATACTTGTTTCCTCTCCAAGTCTATAGGCCTTAGGGGTCCTAGAAAGTGAGGTAAAAAGGAATAAATGTTATTTCTCTATGAGAAAATGACTATCAAAGGCATCCAAAGGAGTCAAAAAGTTCATAGAGGAAATAGTCGATATTATTTGTTTCTACTTAAGCAAAATAGGCCATTGGAAGCACTATTGCAAAGAATACTTTGCAACCCTTAAGATGGCCATGTATATTTAGGATGAATTCTTCCTCATAGATATATGATATCGCATGAGGTTCTTTTCTTTGTAAGTTGTTACAAAAGAATAGAAAGAAGAATAGAACTAAGTGATGTAGATATGATCCACCATCTTGGCTAAGGAGCAAGAGTTATGTCCAAAGCTGAAGGCGTATAATAAGTTAGGCTTAGAGTACTCCATTTGAACCTTTTTCATATAGTACCATATATTGTTAAGAACATTATTTCAATTCCCATTTTTAGATAGCGAAGGATTTGATCCTTCTACATCAAATGGGAGATTGAAAGCATTAAAGAATGATTTTAGTTGCTTGTAGTACAATTACAAAGGGTCATATATATTGAACTCTCAACCATCACTAATACACTCTTAACTAAGTAAGAAATTAGATATCCAAGATAATGCCATGATGTGGAATACAAGACTTGGCCATATCTCCAAAAACTAAGATGAACAAGTTAGAAGCTCTCAAAGCACTAAATGTTAATGACATTGAGAACCTTCCTACTTGTGAATCTTGTTTGAAGAGATAAATGACCAAAACTCCTTTTGTAGGACAAATGGAGCCCTCCACAAATCCTTTGAATTTGATCCATATGGATGTTTGTGGACCACTAAGAGTTAGTGGGAGAGGAGGCTATTCTTACTTCATCACTTTCATCAATGGTAATAGTCAATTCGGACAGATGTATCCTATAAAGTACAAGTTTGAGACCTTTGAAAGGTTTAAAGAGTATTGAAATGAAGTATAAAACTAGAAAGGACATAATATTAAAGCCCTTCGATTAGATTGAGAGAAAAAATACTTAAGTATCATATTCTTGAATTATCTAAAGAAGAATGGGTCTCTCAATGGACTCCACCTAGCACACTTCAACACAATGGACTAGTCGAGAAGAGACACCGTATCCTATTAGACATGATACATTCCATAATGAGCTCCTTTGATGTACCTATATCCTTGTGAACATATGCCTGAATGATAGTAGCAAAGTTACTAAGAGTAGTACCTTCAAAATCAGTGTCAAAAATACCATATGAGATATGACATGACAAAGCACCCTCATACTACTGTCTAAGGGTTTGGGGATCTCCCGCCTATATATGACGGACAGTAGGAGATAAGTTGGATAGTAGATCCATCTTATACAAGTTTGTGGGATACCCAAGAAAATTTATGGGTTATTACTTTTATGATCCCTCAAACAAAATATGTTTGTTTTGAGAAATGCCACCTTTTTAGAAAAGAAATTTCTATAAGATAGAAAAACTGTTGTAATTAAACTTAGTGAAGTTCAAGATGATCGATAAATCCCATAAATAGTAAAAATAAATAAACATCACAAAGCCTTACACACAACTCTAAGAAGGTCAGATTGGATCAAGAAGTAACCCTAAGAGTTCAAATTTCTTCATGAGACGGGTTAATCAAATAGAGATTCGAAGACCTATGAGGAAACTATGTTGAACATAGACTCAGGACATTGGCTTGAAGCCATGAGATTTGAAATGGATTTTATGTACTCAAACAAAATATGAACTTTGGTAGATCCACCAAAGGAAATAGTTCCCTTGCAAGTGAATCTATAAGTGAAAGCTTGGGGTAGATGGAGAAGTGGTAACTTTTAAGGCGCAACTAAGAGAAAAAGGTTACATTCAAAGACCCGACATCAATTTTCAGGAAATCCTTTTATCAGTCGCTATGCTTAAGTCCATTCAAATTCTACTTGCCATAGTTGTATATTATGACTATGAGATATGGAAAATGAATGTGAAAACCACTTTCCTCAATAGTAATATTGAAGAATAAATTTATATGGAGCAATCATAAGGTTTTACATCTAAACGAAGTGAGCAAAATGTTTGCAAACTCTAGAGATCCATTTATGGACTCTAATTAGTGTCCCGAACTTGGAACATACCTTTTTGATAAGATAGTCAAATTATTTGGCTTTGTTAAAAAGATGTATGAACCTTGTGTGTATAAGTGGGCTAGTGGGATTAGTATACAATTTATTATGCTTTATGTTGATGACATCCTTTTCATTGGAAATGAGGTAAGAATGTTAGAGTGTACAAAAGGATGATTATCTACACAATTCTTTATAATAGACTAGTGAAATGCATCCTACATATTGAAAATACGAATCTATAAAGATAGATGATAGAGGATGCTGGGGCTTTTCTTAAATCTTGTACATTGAACAAGATACTAAAAAGGTTTAGTATGGAAGAATCCAAGAGGGGATTCTTCCTTTTTTGGGAAATAATTATAGTCTCTCCAAGTCTATGGCTCCTTAGATAGTCAACGAGAGACATAAATGTCCTACATGCCTTATGCATCCACTACATGGAGTATAATTATATGTCGTTCAATGTACAAGATCGAACATGGCACACTCACTAAATGTTACAAGTAGGTTCCAAACCAATCCTAGTGAGAGTCACTAGTTAGCTATAAAAATAATGCTAAGTACTTGAGAAGAACTAAAGACTTGTTTTTGGTAAACGACAATAGAGAATTGAAACTCGCAAAGTTTTTGGATATTAGTTTTTAATCCAATATAGATGACCTAATATCTACCGAACATACCTTTTTGATAAGATAGTCAAATTATTTGGCTTTGTTAAAAGATGTATGAACCTTGTGTGTATAAGTGGGCTAGTGGGATTAGTATACAATTTATTATGCTTTATGTTGATGACATCCTTTTCATTGGAAATGAGGTAAGAATGTTAGAGTGTACAAAAGGATGATTATCTACACAATTCTTTATAATAGACTAGTGAAATGCATCCTACATATTGAAAATACGAATCTATAAAGATAGATGATAGAGGATGCTGGGGCTTTTCTTAAATCTTGTACATTGAACAAGATACTAAAAAGGTTTAGTATGGAAGAATCCAAGAGGGGATTCTTCCTTTTTTGGGAAATAATTATAGTCTCTCCAAGTCTATGGCTCCTTAGATAGTCAACGAGAGACACAAATGTCCTACATGCCTTATGCATCCACTACATGGAGTATAATTATATGTCGTTCAATGTACAAGATCGAA
>JACGDI010005515.1:1816657-1831802 GCA_014898725.1 Jacaranda copaia
ACACAGAGTCCCTCTTCTGTGTGCAGCTCTTTTTTAGTTAATTTCTGCCTTTGAAAAGCAATCATGCCTGAGGCACCAAACGAATCCACAGAGCACAGTGTGGCAGAGAACAACAGGAAGAAGCTTGAATTCATTGAGGATGTAACCAAAAACGCTGATGAGGTTCAAAAACATGTTCTGGCTGAAATACTAACCAGAAATTGCCATGTTGAGTACTTGAAGAGGCACGGCCTCAAGGGGCAAACTGATAGAGAAAAATTCAAGAAAATCATGCCCGTTATAACCTATGAGGACATCCTGCCTGATATCAACCGCATCGCCAATGGCGATAAATCTCCTATTCTCTGCTCCGAGCCCATCTCCGAGTTCTTGACAAGGTTTGTAACCTCTAAATTATAACGAGTAATTATTTGTTGCTCATGTACGAGTCTCCCGGCCAACTGTGGAGGCTTTTTTTCTTTTTAATTTATATGGTATCTAGACATGTGATTCTATCATTCTTGCATGTGGGGCTTTTCGCTCTTCTTTTTCTCTTTCTCTTCTGAGGATCTTTTCTCTGTTATAATTTGCAGTTCTGGGACATCTGCTGGGGAAAGAAAAGTGATGCCTACGATTGAGGAGGAGCTTGGGAGGAGGTCATTGCTTTACAGCCTTCTGATGCCTGTAATGAGCCAATTTGTGCCTGGGTTAGACAAAGGCAAAGGGATGTATTTCTTGTTCATAAAATGTGAGACCAAGACCCCAGGTGGGTTGCTGGCTCGCCCTGTTTTAACTAGTTACTACAAAAGCTCCCATTTCAAGGACAGACCCTTTGATCCCTACACAAACTACACCTCTCCAAATGAAACCATTCTCTGTCCCGATTCTTACCAAAGCATGTACTCTCAAATGCTTTGTGGCCTCTGTCAACACAAGGAAGTCCTCCGGGTAGGGGCGGTTTTCGCCTCCGGCTTCATTCGGGCTATTCGATTCTTGGAAAAGCACTGGACCCTTCTTTGCCACGATATCGGGACCGGGACTCTTAATTCCTTAATCACCGACCCATCAGTGAGGGAGGCAGTGATGAGGATCCTCAAACCCGACCCGAAACTGGCGGATTTCATTGAGTCCGAATGTGGCAAAGAATCATGGCAGGGGATAATCACTAGGCTGTGGCCTAATACCAAGTACATAGATGTTATAGTAACTGGGACCATGTCACAGTACATACCAACTCTTGATTACTATAGCGATGGGCTCCCCCTTGTGTGCACAATGTATGCCTCTTCAGAGTGCTATTTTGGTTTGAACCTTAATCCTCTTTGTAAGCCCAGTGAGGTCTCTTACACACTCATTCCAACCATGTGTTATTACGAATTCTTGCCAGTCCACAGAAATAATGGTCTCACCAACTCCATCGCCATGCCCAAATCCCTCAATGAGAAGGAGCAACAAGAAATGGTTGACTTGGTTGATGTGAAGCTCGGGCAGGAATATGAGCTTGTCGTAACCACTTACGCTGGTAAGGAAAAAACTTAACTAACTAAACTGAACTGAACTGAACTGTTTGATGATGATTAAATTGTTTGTGTTTTTTAATGTTCTTTTGTTTCCCCCCTTCATTAATATTGCAGGGCTATACAGGTACAGAGTTGGGGACGTGCTTCGTGTTGCTGGATTCAAGAACAATGCCCCACAATTCAACTTCGTTTGCCGCAAAAATGTGGTTTTGAGCATAGACACAGACAAGACCGATGAGGTTGAGCTACAAAATGCGGTGAGGAAGGCGGTGAGCCATCTGATGCCATTTGACGCCCGTCTGACCGAGTACACTAGCTACGCCGATACAACCACAATTCCAGGCCACTATGTGCTGTACTGGGAGCTCACCCAGAATGGATCAACCCCGATTCCTCCATCAGTCTTTGAAGATTGTTGTCTCACTATTGAAGAGTCTCTGGACACCGTGTATCGCCAGAACCGAGTTTTTGAGGCAATCGGACCTCTTGAGATCAAAATTGTGGAAACTGGAACCTTTGACAAGCTCATGGATTATGCCATCAGCCTAGGGGCGTCTATCAACCAGTACAAAACACCCCGCTGTGTCAAATTTGCACCCATGGTGGAGCTGTTGAACTCCAGGGTCATCTCTAACTATTTCAGTCCAAAATGCCCAAAATGGGCTACTCCTGGCCTCAAACAATGGAGCAATTAAGAAAAGAAAAAGAAGAAAGAACTGTTTTTGTGATCCATCATTTTAGTGTTAGAACTTAATTCCGGTCCTGCTTAGGTTAACCAATCATTTTTCTGTTTCTTGTGTTTTAACCGTTGTTTATTATGGTAGTAGAATCTTGAATTAATTAGCAGCAGCCTTGTACAAAAACAGTTCCTATTTCAAGGAATGCTATCTTTATTTAAAAAAAAAAAAAATGCAAATGTTGCATTGCATATACAGTTGCCAGCTGCCTTCTTGTTGCAAATTTATGACATATTTTGTGGGAATTGGTTTTCTTATTTCCAGCCAGGATTCCTGCCCACTGAACTCTCATGCCTCATGGGATGTATGCTAAAACTGTAACATGGACCAAATCCCAGTTGGGTTTCCATGCTTTTAATAACAATTTTATTTTTTATTTTTTATTTTTTTGGGAAAAGCAAACCTCCTTTTCATTATGTCTTTTGCAATTCAACTCAATATCAAATTAAATAAGCTTTACTCTACTCTTTTTTCAAAAAATAAAAAAATAAAAAGGCTTATCTTTGTGCTTATCTATGAAACTGTTACTTGTTAATTAGTAGTAACTTTTTAACATTCACGAGCATCCCGGCCATCCCAGTCAATTCCTCGGGTCGACATAGATATATACCCAATTAAAAAGACGTACGTCGGACCCCACATGCATGAAGAGATGATTAACTGAAGTAAAGTGTTGATTTCTTTGAGCACAAACTTTTGGATAAAATTTCCTGATTGGAAATTGGTCAATGGGCATCACAATGACGCTAGCTTCAATCCTGATTTTTGCTTTTATTATATGCATCATTTTTTAAATTGATAGACAAAGTAGAAGTTAAGTTACAAGAATTTCTTTAATTTTTTGGTTATTATATACGTATGTGCTTTTGTATCGGGACGCCATTGACTAAATTCAGATTTTGTTTTTTAATTTGTAGTTTTATTTAAGTACTTTTTTTTTATTTTTTTGATAAGGATAATTTTATTTAAGTGCATATTACATTATATATAATTATAAATTAAAAGTCGCAGCACTGTTTATCAAGCACGTCGTTGAAATCTTACCTGAAAAAAGATTTAGTAATAATGGCATGAAAAGAAGAGATTTAAAGCTGGCTGGGCCTTTTTGTTGACTCAACTCCAGATTAATGTTGGAGCAAAGCAAACCCCACGCCCTTCCCTGGCTCATTCGGTCAAGGATTAACCCAACCCTAATTAACAAATGCATGGCATGGCATGGCATGGCATGGCATTATCCATATTAATTAATATTAACTGTAGTAGTAATAATAATAATTGAAATAAGCTAATTAATAAATTAATTAAAAAAGGTAGCTAGCCAGATGCACGTCGGATGAGTACTGAAGATAGGTGCGGTCTGGTCCAGCAATATTGTTCGGATCAGAAAAAAGGGCGTAACACATTTAATAGATGAAGAGACAAAGGGCAAATGGCAAAGGGGACTGAAAGAGGAAAACGATTTTCCGAAGGACAGGTAAGATGATGATGATTCCTATTCAGAAATTGTTCCCCTCAAACAAAAACATCCCTGCAGGCTTGTTCAGAAAATTGCCAATTAATGCCCTCCGCTCTATGGACATATTAGACATATTTCTTTACAAAAGATAAAATGAAATACGTACACTGACGTCTGCACAAATAGATCTTTATTTTTCTTTTTCTTCTACTCTTAGGTCTCTTTTTTTCTTTCTTTTTTCTTCTTGGAGGCGGGAGGTGGAGGTGGGGGCGGGGTTGTGTGCGACTTGCAAGTTACGGTTGTGTACATCATCGATCATGCATATTAATTTGTCTTTCTTCATGATTTAATTTCCGGAATCTTACATTAGGTTCATCTTGATTTGAAGTAGGTGGTTCAAAATTTAAAATCTTAACTGATTCTTTGAATTCGGCAATTTTCTTGTTCAAGGTTTCCTTGACAAAAGATGGGTTAGTTTTATCAAACATAATATGCATGCATTTTTGAACCGCTCTTTTTCTCTTATTAAACACACAATAGGCTTTATCATGTATTGAGTTGAGTAACTAACAAAGATCGCTTTATCAACTTTGGAATCAAACTTTGTAAAATAATCTCTATCATTAAACATGTAACATTTGCAATCAAAGACACGAAAATAAGAAATATTTGGAACATTACCATGCCACAATTCATATGAGGTTTTTATCAAAAGTGGTCTTAAAAAAGCACGATTTGACACATAACAAAATGTATTCATGGCTTCGTCCCAAAAGGATTTTGAAAGGAAGATCATATTCATGAATCATAATTCTAGCAACTTCATGTAAAATCTAATTTTTCCTTTCAACCACCCTATTTTGTTAAGGAGTTTTAGGAGCAAAAAAAATCATGAATGTAACCTTGTTCTTAACAAAATAAAATAAAGTTTATTTCATCAAACCCAGTTCCATGGCCACTATGAATTTTCTTAATAAAATAACTCTTTTATCATTTTGAAGCCTTTTAGTGAGTGGGATGAAAGCATTTAGAGCATCATTTTTATAAGGAATAGAACCTATGTAAAACAAGTATAATTATTTAGTATCACAAACACATTTCTTTTACCTTCAAGAGAAGCAGTTTTCATAGGCCCGAATAAATCAATGTGTGAAAGTTCTAGTGACTTGAAAGCTAGATCTCATTCTTTAGTTTGAAAGATGTTCGGATTTGTTTTCCCTTTCAGCATGCATCACATATTCTGTCCTTAAAGAACTCAACTTTGGTACCCCCTTGACAAGATCTTTCTTTGTAAAATATAAGTTCCATATTTATGTGGCACAATCTCCTATGCTATTTCCAAAATTCTTCATATGAAACAGCTAAACACTTCACATTTTGATAAGTTAAATTATCAAAGGTTATACAATAAATGTTTTCATCCCTGGTGGCAATAAAAATCAGTTTCTCATTTTGCTTAATAATACAGTGAGTAGGATGGAATCTAACATCAGAACCTTCATTACATAATTAACTGATACTAGGCAAATTATGCTTAAGGCTTTCAACAAGCCACACATTGTCAATAGTAGTGCCAATCTGCTTACCAATGGTACATTTACCTATTATGCGTCCTTTTCATTTTGTCTATATAGAGAACATTTCCTGCAAGATAATTTTTAAGCTTAAAGAACATGGACATATACCTTATCATACGATCCAAGCATTTGCTATCCAAGTACCACTTCTATTTCTAGAAATGTTCCTTGGCATGACTTGCAATAGATTTGTTTGTTTTAGGTCCCCCAAGCTATGTTTGGTCCTTCATGGTTTGCAGCAAATAATTTTCTTACCCAAACAAACTTGGTACCAATGCGTTTTTCAATTGAACATGACATGATCAGATCTTCCACAAGTAAAGTAGGTTTTTTTCAAACTGGTTTGAAATTCTTTTTGGAAGTTGTTGAAACTGATTTGGTATTTTTTTGGTTCATGCATTTTCTAAATTTCTAACCCTTTTTAGCATTATTTATAAGTGGAATAAGCATTTGTGTGTGCTTAACACTTATGGAACATTCACCTATATCATCCCTAGGATGACAACATTCTTCAACAACTATTTTTCTTTTCCTTTGATTTCATGGCTCATATTCTAAATTTATTTCTTTAATAAGTTATTTTCTTTAGTGAACTAATCATTCTTTTTTTTTTTTTTTTTTTTTGCATTCAACATCAAGAGTCTCTGTATATTTAGCCATTTGCATTTCAAATTTTTCTTTATGACCTTTATCCAATTCTTCATGCAAATAATCCACTTTATCTTGCAAAATCTTATTTTTTTCAACAAGCATTTTAACACAAATTTCATAAAGCTTAAGCAATTTTTACACATCCTCTTCAATATCAATTTCAATCACTAGAATCAAAATATGAAGAGGTACTTACTTGATTTACCATAAAGCAATTTCTTCATTGTCAAATTGTTCACAATTGGATTCGTCTCATGTAGTACCCATCGCCGTAACTTTGGCTTGTTTTGCATTTTTCCTTAATTAGGGACAATCTAATTTTCTATTTCCTATTTCATTACATTCGTAGCAGCAAGGTAGCTCGATACGTTGAGTTTTTGGATTGGTTCTTTTCGATTTTGATCTATTGTTTAGGAATTTTCTTTTGAGGTTTGTCAGTTGCTTTAATCTTCAAAAAATTAGAATGATTTTGATATGGAAAAGCCCAACAGGCTAGCCCAATAACAGTCAACCGAGTAATCGATCAGGCTCAAAACCTCATTAGGCTATTTTGCCAACTTAATTACCAACATCCCATCAATCAACTAGCATATAGTCGATCAACTAGAGCAAGATTGTTGGGCCCTCAAATAGAGAGGCCTTTGGGCCCAAGGAGTCCCATCATCTTGACTAGAGCATGGCTAGGTGACTCAAAAATAAGGAAACATCTCAGCCAGAGGAGGTTAATTGGGGAAACATAAAGCATTTCCCCACCATTAGTCATTGTTACATTAAATGCACCACAACTATCACTCTATTGTATTAAATGCATTGATAGGCGAAATGCCTCCATATTTTTGAAGCATGCCTCCATTGCACTACCAATCTACCTCCGCATTAAATGCAAAGATTTTCTCTATATCCTATAGAGAAAAGGAGAATGTGTCACCTAAAGAAGGTTTCAAGTGGAAGAAGCCCTAAAGGTCCTCACTGCATGAGCAAGGGCATCACGAAAATTTTAACCTCTTAAGAGAGACTATAAATACCTCATTGCATTCTATCAGCGAGGTATATTCATTATCACTTTGGCCTTTGTTTTACCACTTATTTTTTTGGTCAATTTGTACTAACTTGAGCGTTGGAGTGCCATAACTGACGGCTTTCTCGACTGGCTTGATATGTGCTACTAGTTACAAGACTTAACTTGCTCCCATCTAAGCAGTTCCCTTCAACTCACATTCTAGTAGATTTTAATGGGCTAAAGCCCAATCTATTGATAAATATATCTTACCATCATCATTTGGCACCATTTGTGGGTTCTAGAGTCTATGACTTAAGCAAATGGTAAACACAAAGCAAGCCATTTCAGAAAAGGGGTGAGGCTAAAAAGTCTCCGACCCCTACTCCTCATTCTTAGTAAGAGCAAGATGTGGATAGATCCAGTTCCCAACTAGAGTAAATAGTAACCCTAACTATGCCACCGCTTATACAGTTAATAAGTGAGCAGATATCAACCCAGATCTTAACTCAATTGTCGACTACTTTATAGAAACACAACAATCAATCTGGACCAGCTTCTAGTGCCAACCCCCATCCTTCCCATCATGACAAAAAGCTCCAAAAAGAGGATAGGGCGAAATAGGAGATACGTTACCCCCCTAATCGATGTAGTGATAACTTAGGTCAATTCCCGCAGGAGGAGACTCATTCGCATCCTCGTGAAGAAGTGGTTAACTTCATGCAACATTTCACTTGACCCATTCGTGCCTGGCAACATGATAGGGTCAAGCGACAAAAACCTTAGTTGAATAGAAACGTGTCAAAGTTAGATCAAAAAGATTGGGATGAGGTATCACACTAAGTCCAACAATTGAACAAGTGCCTTAAGGAAATTTTAAAGAGAAATACAAAAAAGAACCCAGCATGATAGCCATCCTAGCTCCACCACAAATGCGAATGACCAGCTATCCAAGAGATTTCAATAAATGCATATTTGTTGATGCAAAGATTTCAACTAGTTTGTCCCAGTATAATAGCTCAATTGACACAAATAAGCATTTACTTCTATTTGAGCACATGATACAACTTCATGGGCACAGTGAGTTCATTTATACAAAAATGCTGGTCACCGTACTCTAGGGCATACCATTTGATTGGTTTGTTTTGTTGGAACTAGCGTCAATTTTTTCATATGACTAGCTTTGTAACAAGTTCCTACACCAATTTGCTAATAGAAGGAAAGCAAAACTCCCTACATTTATCTATACACAGTTAAATAGAATGAGGAAAAATCTCTTTGAGACTTCTTTGTTAGATTTAACTCCAAAATACTGAAAATTGACAATCCCCATTTCTAATTTTTGATCGATGTGCTATTTTTTAGTCTCAGACACAAAGAATGCACCAATGTGTTGGTCAAGGAGAGACTAAGGTCGATGGAAAAGCTAATTGATCTCACTGAGAAGTATATGACATAAAAGGACATAAATAGATTGAAGTACAAAAACCTTGACAACAAAAAGAAAAAGGCCAAGGAGAAAGATGATAAGCAGCACAAGAACGGTCATCCATCTCCCATCAAGAGATTTCACAACTATACCCTACTGAATATTGCAAGGAAGGAGGTTCTATTCACCATCCAGAATGATAACCTCCTCAAAAGGCCCAGAACGTTAACTAAAATTAGGGCCATGAAGAGATCTAAGAAATATTATCACTTCCACAAATAGAAGAGACATGATACTGGAGATTGCTTCAACCTGCATAATGAGATTAAGAAGCTTATTCGACAAGGACATTTGAAGAAATTTGTTGATGAGAAAGCCAGATAGGATACAGTATGACTAACTAAACTCTTTGTAGAGAAAGGTAAACGTTAGCTGACCCAAGAAGGGAAGATAAAGGGAAAACACTAGTCAATGATTAGCGCCCATCCATCAAGGTGTGATCAATACTGTTATTGGGGGACCAATAGGAAGAGACTCCAAAATAGCCAAAAGGCGAAACTAAATCCTCCCCAATCAAAATAATTTTTCAACTCTCTACTAGTGTATAGCCCATCTCCTTCGTTATTTCTGATCTCTCATATCTTGAGCACCAGGGGATGGACAGTAAGCTAGATTGGCCCCTTATTATATCAGTAGAAATTGATAACTTTGAGGTGAGGAAGATTTTGGTAAACAATAGTAATTCTGCGAACAAAATTTTCTTATCAACTTTAAAGAGGATGAATTTAGGAAAACTAAAGTTTAAGTTGGTTCATGCTCCTCTAGTCTAGTTTGGAGGATCTAAGATCATCCCTGAATGATCCATTAACATGTCTACCTCAATCAAAGAAGCACCTAGAAAGCAGACACTTATGGTTAATTACTTTGTGGTCGATGCGCCTTTTACTTACAATGTCATAATTGGGAGCCTATGTTGAATGACTTTAGGGCAATTATCTTAACTTACCACATGAAGTCAAGTTCCCAATAGCTACAAGAACAGGAGAGCTACTATGCAATGTATAAGAGACCTGGCAATGCTATACCATTTTAGTATAGACAAATGAGCAGAACACTTGACCTAAACTAAAACCTTTAGGGAACATCCCAATAATAAAATTCGAATAGGGATAGCAAAATAAGAAGAGAAAACTATAGAAAAACAAGGTCAAACCAGTAGGAGAATTCAATACCACAAAACTCGAGCTCAAAAATCCCAACAAGACTACAAGGATTATGACTAATCTGGGAAGCAACATAGAATGTATAATGGTCGACTTCCTCAAAAAAAATATTGATATTTTTGCTTGGAAAGTTGCTAACCTCTAATGAATCAGCCCCAGCATCATCATCCACTACTTGAATATGGATCCCTCATTCAGGCAAGTCAAGCAAAAAACCAAGACCTTCAATGCGGAAAGATGTCAAATCATCGAGAAAGAGGTCAATAAACTCTCAGCAACTGGCTACATTATAGAAATTCAATATCCTAGTTAGCTTTGTGATGTGTTCTTGTCTCTAAGAATGAGAGCAAGTGGAAAATGTGTAATAATTTCATTGATTTAAACAAAGGTTGTCCTAAAGACCTTTACCCATTACCTTGAATAGATTTACTAGTTAACTTTACAGCAAGATGTGATCGCTTGAGTATAATGGATGTTTTTCAAGGACGTTGTCAAATTTTTATTGCTCCTAATGACAGAGATAAGACCTTTGTGGTGCCTAATGGTTTGTATAGTTTCCTGGCCTCAAGAATGCATGTGAAACCTACCAAATATTAGTAAACTTTATGTTCAAAAATAAGATCAGGCTAACCATGGAAGTCTATGTCAATGACATGATCATCGCAATAGAAAGAGAAAAAAACTATTTAGCTAACCTCCACCAAACATTCTTTATACCAAGAGCATTTGGCATGAAACTTAACCCTAATAAATACACGTTTGGGGTGAGAAGAGAAAAAATTTTGAGATACATGGTTAGCCAAAGAGGTATAAAGGCAAACCCACCAAAGATATAGGCGATTTAGGATATCTCACCATCCCGAATGGTCAGAGACATGTAGAGGATGGTTGGAAGAATCGTAGGTCTAGCTCAGTTTATTGCCCAACTAGCAGATAAATGAAGGCACATATAACATTAAGATCCAATAATTAACACTTTAAAAATGGAAACTAACTAAGATACATGTCCAAACAAGGATCTAGACATGCTAATGATTCAAATTAAGGATGACGGTTACCTTGTTTTTTATCAAGAAAACAAAAAGGTTAGAAGATATCTCCTAACTCCTCAAAGACTGCCTTTCAGCTACATAGTAGAGTAGCGGCTGAAATTCCCCAACCAAATGAATTTTATTAGAGATAAAAATTTTACTAGAGCTCCAAAACACCTTGCTCGATCTACAAGCCAAAATTCAGCTTAATCAAAATTTGGAAAGGTCCCCCAAAATTGCATCCAAGTCGTTGCCAGAAACTGAATCTCCAAAGGCAAAACAATCCAAACGTCTTGCCTCTAATGGAATGATCCACACACCAATGCTATATCCAATTATCCTCAGTATTAGTTGGAGATAAAGTGGATAATATGCAAAGATGAAGGCTAAATTGGAGGCAGTAGAAGAAAGAAAAGTGAAGCTTCAATACATGAGGCAACACTTGGGAAATGGAGGGAAATTGAGAGAATCTAATTCACATGGAATGAAAGAGCATCTAATGCTTAATTATGCAGCTAGCCGCCCCTCTTTATATCTATATGTAGAGTGAGGAAGGTGTGATGTCACCTATAGAGTGAGGATGGTGTGATGCCAAGGTGGCATCACACTTTCCTCAAGGTGATTGCCCACTTGGTCTTGCGAGTTGGCATTATGAGTTTGAATTTTCCCTCCAAAATTTATTCTTCTATTTTAATTAAATTAAACTCCTTTAATTTAATTAATTAAGTTGACTTAACTCTTTAAGTTAATTAGCTAACTCTTTAAGCCAATTAGCTTAACTCCTTAAGCCAACATTTGTTAAATTAACTCTTTAAGTTAACTTAACCAATTAATATTGTAGTGACACCAAATAATTAACTTCTTTATTAATTGATTTAATTTATCTCCTTAATTAATTAGTTTAATTTAACTCCTTCAATTAATTAGATCAATTTAACTCCTTAAATTGACCAAGCCACGATTGACCACAACCTTTGTGTCAATTGGTTAACCTCCAATTTGTCATGTAGAAATTTTTTTAACTCCTTAGAAAATTCATCTTCGTCACCAAGGATATGCAATTGGCTTTTGTATGTAACCCATTAGGTTCTACCATTAATTGGATATAAGCTCACAAATACATTGATAGGTAGCGTGCCTCTATATTTATGAAGCATACCTCCACTGTTCCACCAATCTGCCTCCGCATGAAATACAAAGATCTCCACCATATCTAGGGAAAAAGGATAACATGCCACCCGGAGAAGTTTTCAAGCACAATAAGATTTAAAGGTCATCAAACAAAAATGAAGGCCCTCACTGCATGAGCAAGGTACACTGATATTTTAACCTTCCAAGAGAGATTATAAATACCTCATTGCAATCCAATAGTAGGATATGTTCATTCTTAGTTTGGCCCTCACTCTATCGCTCCCTTTTCTGGTCAATTTGCACTGACTTGAGCATTGGAGTATCATAATTGAGGGCTTCTTTGACTTGTCTAACATGTGCTACTGGTTGCAGGACTCGACTCGCACTTATCCAAGCAGTTCCCTTTAGCTCACATTCTAGTGGATTTTAGTAGGCCAGAGCCTAATCCATTGATAAATATATCCTACCATCATTAGATTTCATCCTCAACTTGGTCCTCATCAAGATCTTATTGAGGTTTGGAGTCAAAATCATGACCAATATTAAAAAGCAATATTCTTTTTTATTTGCTTCTAAACCTTCATCTTTTTTAGTAGCATCATCTCATGGGACGTGAAAGATCTAATCAGTTCACCCATGGTCATCCTGCTAAGATCATGAACTTCCAAAATAGTAGTAATTTTTGGCATTCATTCTTTGGGAAGCGATCTAAGAAATATAATATATATATATATATATATATGAAGGAGCTTTAATTAATTTTTTTACATTACTTAATGTTTTGATAAAATTAACATTATTTTAAAAGGGGATATGTTTAACCAAATTAGATATTAGGGTTAAATAAACTAAAACAAACACTATTGAAAAAAAAAATAGAATGTTATTGACAAAATAAAAAGTGACAATATAAAAATTATCATTAATGATATGTATTAAGTGACAATAGCTTTCATGTTGTCACTAGTGATACTTTTTAAATGACAATAATTTAGGTTTTGTCACCATATAACTCAATATCGACAAAAATTAATTTTTCAAGTTTTTATTATTGATAATTAGTGACACCCTTATGGTAATAACTTAATTATAATAAAAATTGTCACTATAATTTATGAAAAGATTTTTATTATTACTAGATTGTTACTATATGAGTGTTGCTTCTTGTTAATAGTGACACTCAAGTACTATTCTTGTCACTATTTAATTTGCGCACAAAACATTAAGGTGACAAAATTATTTTTTTGTCACTTAATATATATAATTGGTAACAATTTTTATATTACCAATTACTATTTATTCACCAATTTATCTTTGTTTTTTTATTGAAAGGAAGGGCTAATTATTTGAATTTTCTTATATTTTGTTTGTGAAAATAAATTAATTGTAACTTGTCATAAGGGTTATATAATATTAAATAAAAACAATATAATTAGCACCATAGAAAATTCCTACTTTAATTTAAGAAGGGATTTCCAATGGTCCTAATTTTTCCTTATACAAAATTAATAAACATCTTGGTTGGTGGCGAAAATAAGTAAGCAAGACCGCAAGAATAAAGATTCTTCTTTTTTATTTGTTATTGTTTTTCAATGAAATTAATCCTTTTGGCCATGTAATAATTAATTTCCCTAACCACCCATGTATCCCAAAATCTTGGACATAGGCATTTCGATAAAATAATTCTCTGAAGTACTTCCAATGTAACAGAAGATGCATACCTAGTATGTAAAAGAATTGTCCTTATCAGATTATATCATTTCTGTACACAGACATGATTTTTAATTATGTCCATCACTGGGAAATGCACGTTACGACAAGTACTGGAACTGCTTGTTTGTACTTCCAACAATTTCAAGGTTGAGATAAATTTACTTGATTTTTGGGTAAACTATAATATATTTGAATTATTTAGATTAAAATGTATATTATATAGGCCTAGGAATTAGGACATGTTTAGTTTATAATTTTTATGTTTGGATATATGTTTTAAAGTGTGTGTGTGTGTATATATATATGTATATGTTGTTAGAACATCTTTGACGGAAACAACGAATTCTTAAGGTAAATTTTGTCCTCGCTCTAAAAGAGTTTGCCAACAAATTTAATAAAAGGCAATTCATCATCAAAATACAATAAAACTACCAAACTCTACATGTGACAATCTTGAAGATTTTCTTTAGAACTTCTTTTATGATTACTAATATTACATTTGTGAAGAACAGAGATTGAGAAGGTATTTTCTAACTTGTTCTCTTGATATTTGAAAGTCTCTGGTTGTATATTTATAATTAATAAAACAATACATACATTAATTATGAATCAGTACACCACTTAAATTGAATTATGTATCTGTTTATAAACTTAAATCAACTGATACAGTCCTTTATAAAAGATAAAACCTTTTCGTAGAAGAATATAACTTTTACTTTTATTTCGTAATTAAATAATAATTTCATAGTTAAATGAGAACAAGTAGTTTGTAGAATAAATTATTTATACACACGCACAAACGTGCAAAGTGGTAAGTTCTAAGTGCTTTTATATAGTTTGTGCAAAGTGGTAAGTTGTAAGTGCTTTTAGATCTAAATAATAGATATTAGCTTTCACACTTCCCTCCATCCGTTTCCATTTTTTTTGTGTTTTTTGCACCCTAGATGTTAAGTCCTACAACTTTATACACAATATAACTCTTCTTTTCTTCTTCTGTGTGGGACAAACTCCCACATTATTTTCAATACACAAACTAGCCAACAATATTTTCGAACATATATTAATAGTTTTTGAACTGACATGCAAGTGAGATCCATCACCTACTTTATATTAAATCCAATTATTTTCATAGATGTATAATAATAAGATGATAGGAATCCCCCATCTGCTTTATATTAAATTGCTTATAGTAAAGTTTTTATTAAAAGGTAAATAAAGCAAATTACACTTTTGAAACTCAAATAATAAAAAATAGAAAGATTTCTTTTGAACATATAAACAAAATTCACCCTAATTAGCCGGTTTCTTTACCATTTCAAAAGGAAATTATTTTTCATTTTTATACTATTTGAAAATGCTAAATTAGTATCATTTTTAATGCTTTTCAATCAAAACTAGAACTTAAAACTCATATTTTCTCAAATTGTGATCCATATAATTAATTTTAGAGTGAATTACAGCTACCACTCCTGAAATTTGACATATTAAAAACATATCCTTATTTTTTCAAAAATTACAATCCCCTTGACGTTTATCACTGTCCAATAATTTAGTCCAGTCGTTAGTCGTTGTCAGGATTTTTTCAAATTTTCATTAAAAATGACTTGTAAAATTCCATAATGCCCTTCAGATAATTTGGTTGCTGAGCTGATTGTATAAAAGTACAAAAATGCCCTAAAACCTTAACAAAATTACAAAAAT
>JACGDI010005515.1:1832195-1852204 GCA_014898725.1 Jacaranda copaia
GGCATGCTGGCTCGAGGTTGCAGCAACGGTAGCAAATTGCTGCCTGCCATGGACAGCAGGCGGAAGAAAGAGGGAAGGTCTGGGGGCGGGTGGCACTTGGCGGGGTCAAGGGGGAAGGTGGGGAAGGGCAATAAATTTAAGTAAGTTTATTTTAGAGAGATTTATTATTAGAATAAATATTTTTTAATTTAGATATTATTATTTTAATAAATAATATAATTAAATTTTAAAATTTATCTTTTTAATTAATAAATAATACAGGTTAAAAATATATATATTTTTACTTATTTATTCTTAATTAATATAGGTTTTAATCTTTTATTTATTGTTTTTGTTAATTAATAATTTTTTCACTTATTTATTGTTATTTTACATAAACTTATTATTTAATTAATATTTTAATTATTTTAAATATCTTTTTTTATATATGATTATTATTTTAATAAATAATTTAATTTAATTTAAAATTTTTATCTTTTTTAATTAATAAATATTTTAGTTAAAATTACATATATTTAATTTTTTTACTCAATTATTCGTAAATAATATTGTTTTTAATTTTTGATTTATTATTTTTATTAATTAATAAATTTAACTAAATTTTATTAATTAATTTAGATATATTTATTATTTGACTAAATGATAAATATCTTTACTTTAAATAAGATTTCTATTTTAATAAATAATTTAACTAAATTAAACTAAATTATTTTAGATATGGTTGTTAATGTAACATTCTTTAATAGGTAACTCAAGTAACAAAGATATTATTATTTAATATTATTAGATAAATTTAATTATATAAGTAAATTATTTTAAATATATGTACTATTTAAAATAATTTTAAATTTTAAGATACCATAAGACATAGAGGGGCATTTAAAACTTTAGCCATCAAACCATTTTTTAATTATTTTTTCATCAGGGAAATTTTTGACTTTTCAAATTTTTCTTCCATCTTACAAATAGATCTGTTAATTTAGGGGGACTTTTGTCATTTTCAAAAAAATGAGGTCCTTTTCATAATTATACCAAACCTCATGAATGGTAGCTGTAATTTACCGTTAATTTTAAAATGATATTTTATCCATTCAAAATTTGCTTTTTGGTTTCCATTGAATAACATCAATAGGACATAAATAATATAATAAGAAGGATAATAAATTAAATAATAACTGCTCCTCCGATCCTAGCTAGCATGATCTACATAATTAAGGAGACATAAAGCAAGATAATGAGACACCCAATTTCTTCTTTAACCAAAATACACTTTTTAGAAGCACTTTAGTATTTTAGAAATATTAAAACCACACACATTTTTCTCGTATATATTTTTCCACATCAAAACACATAAATTTGATTTTCAACCATACGAAGCATTCAACATTGCTTCATAAATTATAAACAAAAACACCTCCATCTTAATTAATTTTTCAAACAAAAATTGAATAAGGTTAATGGGAGTGGAAATAGAACCAAAAGGGAAAATCCATGCATGCATGTATCGATTCCAACCTGAAGTGTCTAGTCAAGGCCGGCCGGATTGTATTCGTGGCCTCTTACTTATATACCTACGTACCTTTTTTGTGACAACCTTAATGCTCAACATACATCCCCTGTTAATTTCATTAATTTAAATGTACGTACTACACACACACACACACTAACGTGCATTCAGGTTAAAATTATAGGAGAATTAGTGAAAATTTAGATAATATATACTAATTTGATTTTACATTATTAATTTTGGCAATTACTGAATACAAAAATCTTACCATATAAATTGTCACTAGATTTTTACGAATGCCATATACTAATTTTTCACAATAGAGGTGGCAATTTTCGACACAATATGATAACACGACATGACTCAATATGATATTATTGGGTTTGGGTTGTAAGCAATTGGGTTGAGTCGATATTAGGTCAACCCAATAAACAACATGAAATTTGTGAGTTGATTTAAATTGGGTTTCGAGTTACCTAATAACACACTAATTTTATTACATAACCCGCCAACCCAATATAACCTAATCTTATCCAACCTAAACCAAATTGATCCCAATTTTTTAAGAAAGAAAAAAAAGTACACACACACACACACACACACATCTTGTATGAATTATACTTTTGTGTACTTATTTTTTGCACCAAACCTAAATTGGAAGAAGAAAATAACAATAAAGAGATATGACTGGAATTAAAAGTTGGAATATTCTATACTTTTTGCAGTTTTGATTAATAACTAGATGTTAGTTTTGAACAATTTAACTCTAAATTGGTTTGTAATGAATTAAAAATTATTATTTACTACTCAATGTTGTTAGGGTAATTATTAGTGATTGGATGGAAGAAATTGTATTGATTTATTTGAATTCGATTTCATTATTGTTAAAATTGAGTTGTCATGAAATTTTGGTTTTAGCATTAAAATTTCTATATTATTGATGTTGATAGTAAATTGCATGAAGTATAATTATCAAATTGCTCCATAACATAACAAGGTTGACTTTTTTCTAAATTTTGGAATACGTCGATCTTTCCCAAAAATTTGTTTCAATTGAATCTTTTATTAAAATTTTGGTTGAATATAAAATGTTATAAGTTTTTTTAAATGAATTGTTAATGAAAAATAATCACAAGTTGAAATGGATTAGGTTCGAATTGATACGAAAACTTTCAGTTTAGGTTTAGGTTGAGGCTTATTGAGTTGAGTACTTTTCAAGTTAAGTTTGGGTTGAGCAAAATTTTATAATATTCTCACCTCAACCAGACACGAAACAATCCAACACGATCCGATTAACACCCCTAGTCAACAATAACATTTGCATACTGCATATTTATTAATCGTAATAGTAACAATTTAAAAATAATTTTTCTATTTTTAAGTATGTAAAAGTCAAGATTGTGGTTATTATCATACAAGATATGTCTTTAGTAACAGCTTTCAAACTGTCATTATCAGTAATATTCTTTTCTCAAGCTAATATATGGTTCTAATTAATCTCTATAACATTATTTTGCTATTTGTCAGTTAAATTAAAAAAAATATAAAAAAAATGTTTTCTATTTGTCTTAGTTTAAATAATTGTTTTCTAATTGAAGAATAAAAATGTGTTTCCTTCATTTCAATTAATCCATTAACAACTTAGCTAGGTAACTTGAGTAGTTGTATAAAACAACCCCATGTCCTTAACCAAACTCAATTAATTAAATACAAATGAGTAAACTATATATATATATATATATTAATGATAGAATAGAAATTAGAATTTATAATTTTAGGTGACAAGATAGCTAGGTATTCCCATTTAAATATATGAAATAAAATATATAATCTTGAAATTTGAATTTTATATAATACATAAAAATTTAAAATTATAAGCTAATTAAATATCAAAAGGCAATTGCCCCATCCAAAGTCCAAATTAACCTCCTAATTGCTCCTCCGTCTTTGATTGGCTGCAAAATTCGTTGGTGAATTATGAGGGCAATTGATCGTCCAGTTTTGTGGCAAATGATGGGCCACGGGGAGGAGGAGGAAGAGTAAGAGTTGGAGAAGATATAAGTGCCCGTTCGGTTTTGTTTTCAATTTTTTTTAAAAAAAATAAAAATTTATCAATTTTTTTATTTTCATAAATATTTTTATTTTTAGCACATTTTTCAAATATACTCTTACACTTTCTCTTCATTTTCAAGTTTTATTAATATAAAAACACAACAATATCCAAATACAACACATTTTTAACCCTATACAATCATTATGTTTTAAATAAAATATCCAAATAATATTTTATTTTTAAAATCACATCTATAACTAACTTTTTACTATTTTTTTCACCAAAAAATAAAAATACCTCGAGAAAACAAAACCAAACGGTGCCTCTCTTTTTATTTTCACACTTTATTTTCTTCTACCATTATTTATACAATTTTTAATACAAAAACACAATAATATTCAAATACAACTCATTTTCAATCTTACATAATCATTAAATTTAAATAAAACATCTAAATAACCTTTCATTTTCAAAAACACATTTATTACTAACTTTTTACTATTATTTTTCATTAGAAAATGAAAATGTTTCTAGAAAATAAACCAAACTGCCTTCTAGAAAACAAAATCAAACAAAACCAAAATGCCCTAAGGCCGTGTGGTTTTGTTTTCTACAAGTATTTTTATTTTCTGATGAAAAAAATAATAAAAAGTTAGTTATGAATGTATTTTTAAATATAAAATATTGTTAGATGTTTTGTTTGAAATATAATAATTATATTAGGTTCAAAATGTGTTACATTTCGATATGAATGAGTTTTTGTATTAAAAGTCATGCAAATAAGAGTAGGAGAAAATAAAAAGAGAATATAAGAATGTGTTTGAAAGAATAATTTGAAAATAAAAATCTCCATAAAAAATAATGAAAAAATTAATAGTTACTTGTTTTTATTTTGAGTAAAAAGTAAAAATGGATCAAGAAAACAAAACCAAACAGACTGCAAGTCTCTAACGCATGCACGCATTGATGCCGTTGTCGGCGGGGCCCGCGTGCCATGCAGAGCTGTAATATCCGGGAAAAATATTCGGACGAGCGGGGTTCTGCATGAGAAGGGGACCAATGCTCTAGGTTTTTGACACGCGTCCGTTGACTTGCGTTACGCTTTTGTTAGTCCTGTCCTCATATCAATACGGCCACCAATTAAGCGGGAAGGCTAAGGCAAGGGCCCCACGCCGGATGTCCAATCACTAAACAGCTTTACACGTGGACTTGTTCCTATTATTATTATTATTATTATTATTATTATTATTATTATTATCTTCTTTCGCGTGTACCTATTCCCTTAATAAAACATGAGATGCTTAATAAGTAATTCGATGTATATTTTAATAAGTTAACAACATGAATCTTTTTGAAGATAATAACGAGTTTAGAGCATGTTTGATTATATATGTTTTCATTTTCAATTTTTATTTTTAATATTCTTAAAATTTAAAAAGTTAATTAGAGAAAATAACTTAAAAATAAATTTGTATTTGGATAATATGTTTGAAAAACTAATAAAAATTTTAATACGCATATTAAATGTGTCAAAATTATTAAATATACTCCTCAAAATGCGGGGAACTCATAATCATTTGTTTACATTTTCCAGGCCTCTTTATATATTTCAACATTTTAAGAATAAAATATTTTTATTGAATTAAGTTTCATATAAAAATAACAATATATTTAGCTGGATTATATGAAATTATGAATAAATAGAACTGAAAACAATAATGCATTTGATTTGTATATATGTTTTCAGTGGATAAAAGCTATTGAAAATGTGCTTGATTTAATGTTTTCAAAGGGAATAATTTACATTATTTATAACTCAATATAATTTCTTTGTTGTTTTGGTGGGCAGATTGTTTTCGTAATTCCTCTCTTGTGGATCTCTCTCCAGATGTCAATTTTCTCTCTCCTCCTCTTCAAATTCTACACGTTGTTCCATTTTCTCACTGATCTCTTCCCTTTTATTTTTGTTTCCCTCCCTCTTCAACATTTATTTTAATCCACACTATCAATGGAAATGAAAGAAAAAAAATAATAATAAATCAAATTTCCACTTGACATAAATTTAATAGAGTCAGACCCAGACAACATTCATTAGAGCATTGAAATTTTCTTTTGCTGTAGTCTGCCTCGCTTCAGTTTTTCTTGATAACCAAATAGAGGCTAATTATTACAAGTTATCTAAGGTTTGTGCTCAATGCCGAAAACTTTCATTGGAGGATTACTGCGATTGTATAAGTATCGGAGTTGTCAGTTTTTGGCCGCTGTCGCTGTTTCTTGGACTAACCAACACCGTACCCACACCAGCTAACTGCACAATGTAAGCAAATGAGCCTTCAGACATATTCCCAAAAAAGCCAAAGAAAGTCGAACTATTAGACAAAGAGGAAGAAGAACACGATGCATATGAGTCGAGCGAGCGGCGATCTCAATCTACGAAACATATAAATAGACTTTATTACTGCATTTCAAAATAGCATTTAGCAAAGGCTTAGGATGAAGCTACTAATTTGTGAACCCCTAATTGATTATCCGCTCGCCCTAATTATATCCTCCATATATAGCTTAGATTTTATGCTTTTATCGATTAAACTCTTGTCTCTAGTTTTCAAAATATGTTTTTGACAGTAATAAAAATTTCAAATAAATACCTAAAATAGAACTAAAGGTCCTATGATTTTAAATTATTAGGCACATGCATTTAAATGCGGGCATAGAGCAGTGGTAGTTTAATATAAAAGTGATAACTTGTGAGTTTTATTACGATTCTTCGTCTAATTATAAGCTAAATTATATTGGTAGAATTATTATTATTCAATTTGACGTGATCCTATTATTATTATTATTATTATTTTAATCACATCAATATTACGTGGGTGTATAGAAAAAATACTACTTAATTTTAATTATTTTTAGATAACTAAAATACTGTAAGAAATATTAATGATATTAATTTTGTTTTGGAAGAATAGGACATTCAGGTTTAAACATGGCATCATTAGGTTTAGAAATGGGCATGTATGAAAACAGAAAAAAAAAAAAAAAAAAAAAAAAAAAAAAAAAAAAAAAAAAAAAAACTAATAAAAATAAAACAATACACAATTTCCGAATTTCATGTGGTGGAAAAAGTCAATTAATATGCCTCTTAGAATATTATATATAAACAAGTGAGCTCTCATTTCTCATGGAAAATAGAAAAGAAGTACTCTGATTATGCAAAAGTTATAGGGGGTCGGGTCTATTCAGTATTCCCCTGATGGCGAAGGGGTTCTGCATGTCTCGGTGCACTGACAACTACAACTCACAAGACAAATTCTATCAATGCGTGGAATTGTAGTTGGTGGAGTTGCAAATGATTTCTAATTTCTTGTGCCGTTTGTTTTTCCAAAAAGTAAACTCAATTGGAATCTTGCCCCTAATTCCAATTCCACAAAACTAATCACATTCTTCATGAAAAAAATACAGAAGTTTCCTACGTCAATCCCATTCTAAACTTAACCTCATCGTCACCCATACAAAATTAAAAATATTGCCACACACATAATATCAGAAATAAATAGTGTGATCATCACACTGAAATCATTTGTAAAATTTGCACTTTATGATAACATAATTGGGAATCAAAAACAATTTCGTTTGAAGAATAAAAAAAATTTAAAGTTACGACAGCATCCGCATCCGCATTAATTTTGGAATACTTTACCAAACACTTTAAATCCTCTACTTCATCTTTTATTTCAACAAGATGTATTTAAGTCAAATGCATCTGATTCTCAATCATTTATTTTTATAAAGAAATATTCAATAGACGTATCATGTATTTATGAAATAGAATAGAAAATGAAACACAAACGGAAATAAAAGATTTAAACTGACTTTATCAAGAGTCTATATATAGAGAAATCAAAGAATATGATTTGGATATGAATTACAGAATAATATCATTCATTTTTATGTTATTTTCGTACCGACTTTATTCCATACGTACGATTATTTACATTTTATTATAAATATATTGGATGTGGTTAGTTATAGTTCCATTAAGCAATTTATAGGCATCAACATCATCTTTTCCGGTTGACACCACCACCATTAGTTACTTCAACAACTACTACTACTGCTACACTGTATGCATATGTGATTTCTTCACATGAATTTACTCAGAGATATATATTGTTCCAATAATTTGGACACTCTGAGAGCTGGATCCCATTAATATTTCAATTTTTCAGAGGATAATTATGAGGGAGAAAAAAAAATAAAAAAAGAAAAAGATATATATATATATATATAACTAATTTCCACCACATTAAGACCGTTGGATCATCACATCAGGAGAACTGTTATCATAAGCAATAATGGCGAAAATGAGGGTTTTGAATGCGATTGATGATTGATTAATCAGAGGAGAAACGGAACAAAATAATAAATAAAGTTTGATGGAGAAAGTAAGTTTTACTTTTCGGAGACAATCCACTCAACAATGACGCTGACTGCGATGGCGACTCATGCGGTTTTGCATAGCTACCTCATAAGAGGGTGGTGTTTGGTTCACCTTATTTAAAAATTTTTATAATTTTTTACGTTTTATAAGTTATTTTTAAAATTTATAAAGTATTAATAATGATAATTTCATAATTAAAACAGTTAAATTTATTAAGATCTTGAGAATATAAGTTCAAATTTTATTTTTTTTTATAAAAGAACTTTATAAAATTTTAAAAAATTCTTATTTTAGGATCTCATGATAAGTTTCTCTTAAAAAAAATACCAAACACTCACTAATATATATATTTTATAAATTTTTAGACATCTTATATATAAGATGTCTTAAAAAACTTATAAGCTCAACTTAACATCCTCTAAGTTGTTTTTGAGAGCTTATAAACTTAGCTAAACATCATAAAAATTAACCATAAACTCAATGCTATTTTAATAATTAAGGAGAGGTTTATAATTTGTCTTTAATTAAGCCCATTTTCTCCTCAATAATCTGATGCTAAAACTAAAACGGCTAACCATACTTACGTACAAGACTTTGTAATTGTGAAGCACCTCCATATATCCTCTTAAAGCAGAGGTACCTATTTATTGAATTTAATATTATTTTTTTTGCTCAAAATATGAATATTTTGAGGTTTATTAAGCATTTTGTGTGTGTGTGTGTGTGTATATATATATATTTATATTTATACACGCAAGAACATTGAAGTTTTATTAGCATATGAACCTTATACCTTACACATACAAGTGTGAGGGGATTCAACAGACATTATATTTGTATTGATGTAATTGATGATTTTTTTCAAAAAAAAATTAGAAAAAAATGAAATTGGAATGTATATATATAATATAATTGGTTGTGTCTAATGAATTAAAAATCTAAATGTGTATATTCGTAAAAAAGAAAAATATTAGAGTGTTTATTATTTTAACAAATAAGTCAAGTTGTAATACAATCAAGTGGCATGCAATTCAATAACATAAGTCTCTCATCTAAAATAGAAGGTCAGAAGTTTGAATATTAAGATATTCCTGAGTTGTGCCTGTATTTAAATATATATATATATATATATTTACATTTATATAAGTCAAGTTGTAAAACCACTCCCTTTCTACATAGGCACCTTTCACTTTTAAATTAATATCAAATTACAGGGATGCCACCGCGAAGTTAGGCCTAACTAGAAAATGACCTCCCATGCAAAGGGCCTTCCACATTGCTGGCGGCAATAGAAAAAGGCTCATGCATTTGTCACTTTAGATTTTTTATTTTATTTTTATTTTAATTTAATAAATATATATTAAATGTATTTAATTTTAATTAATTATTCTTATAAAAAATATTTAATACACCTGATATATATTTATAAAATAAAAAAAATGAAATATAGGGTCCAAATTATGTGTTTGCTAGACTCAACTTCTTACCATCCGTTTCTCCCTAGTACCCCTCCCTATTGTAATTAGGCTCTACTATATTAAGACAAATTCCTAGTTAAATATAATTTTGGTAATGCTATGATAAATTTATAGTTTAGTAATCTAGTTACACACTTATATTTTTAAATTTGAAATGCTTGTTTTTCATGTGTGTACGTCCACATCTGAATCTAGTCAGTAAACTCATGAGATTTGCGAATGTTTGAAATTTCTGATCAAATTAAGTCCACCAATTTGTGAACTCAATTTTGAACATAATTATATAATTAATATATGTATATATATATATGTAGTATTATATTAAAATAAGTTTGAAAAAATTCTTATCTTTGCCCTCATTATTGGTCAAAAACTAACCGGCCGGCCCCTTAAATACATATTCTCCCCATAAATTTGATCCCACGCGGCACACCAAAACAAATTTGGGCAAATGCGGGAGCCCTAATACGAGGAATTAATGCATGTATCCAAATAACACGAGTTGTTGTTTATATTTGAAATTTTTTGGGTAAAGATATATATATATATATATATATATATAGAAAATATTAAATAAGTTGAGGAATATAGCTAAACAAGAAACACATCCACCACAATCCCGGGTATATTTGCCAAAAAAATCACGTGAAATTGTCACATTGTGGTGGGGGTGGGACCCACGCACAATTTGGGTGGCTGTGGAGGCACGCTTTATGTGTCACCTCACCTCACACGTGTCTGCTCCAGACAAGACAGTGGACATCAGCCCGTGTGGTCCCCTCCCCCTCCCTTTGACCTCAGGCTCAACCCCACCCACACGTGAGGGATATCCACCTGTTTTTGCTTGTCGGGCCTTCTGCACCAGGCCCAGTTCTCTCACCTAAAGGGCCCAATCCTTATGAATATTGCGCACGCTGGTCTGCTTCTTCTTCTTCTTATTGGATTTGTTTCGTTCTCATCCGCATTTGGTTGTGCAGGCTGTAGATTGGGGAGACGGTTGGATGGGGAGGGGTAGTTGATATGTCCAATGAATTTTATTTCGCTTTTTTTTTTTTTAAAATCATCATAGCTACATATATTTAGTCCAAATTCCATTTGCTCTAACTCTAATCAATAATTATAATAATACAACAATGACTAGTTTGGTTAATGTTATAATTCGTTTGAGATAAGGTGGTTTTGTCAAGAAAATTCGCACGTTTAGATTGTGTTTATATTAGCCAACAATTCACATCTAATATTCCGACATGTAGATGTTAATTTATTTTGCATGATAACTAAATCCATCACGCACCCCACATAAGTTATCACACTTGACACCCATGTGGCTTATATATGTATATAAATATATATATATATATAGAGAGAGAGAGGTTCTTAAAAAGTGTTTGGTTCAAATGATAAGGAACAAGTGGGTTACCAATTTTATAGGCAAAAAGGAAAAATTAAGAGTTTTATCATTGATTAATAAATATTCAACCAAACACTACTTTTTTAATTTCAACAGGATTAAGATAATTTATCAAGTAAAGCAAACAAGTTATTTACCATGTTACAATCACTTAATTAATTCAATATAATTATCATTTGTCAATAGGAGTATAATCATAAGATTAACTCAAAATCCAACCAAACTAGGCCCAAATGTATGCATACCGTTCGATTAATTCTTGTTAAGGAAAATTAGTAATGTATATTTAATTTTTTATATAATTAATTAGGCTTTTTGTTTAATCAAACACGAATTTCTACAACTTTTAATTGATAAGGAGTTTGGGTGTTTGGTGTGTGATAATTTCAAGACGCGGTTGGCTTCGTGTACGTGTAAATATTTGTAGCAAATATGTCTGGCGATTATTTATAAACACAATTACTAATCGATCGATGAATGAATGATTTGAGTAGAGATTCTTCATTCATTCAACTAGTTAGTATTATTTGGTTGAAAATTATGTTAGTGTGCCATACTGATGAAATAAATAAGTTGTGATTTTTATATATGGACTTTGGTAATCATCACTTCATGAGCTAGCTTATAGGATTGAGTTAACATGAACTTTGGAGTCATTCATTCTAAATGTTGGGCCACCCATTTCATATCATTTCATCCTTCAAATGTTCATTTCTGGACGTGTGTGAGTATGTATGATTTTGAGCAATTCTTATCTCATAAACTAGTTTTTTGGGTTGAGTTAGATTTAAGATTCATTTTTCAACAAATTAAGTAAGGTCTGCTCATGATATACGTCTTTGTACTTCCTACAAGGGCATTAATTATATATACAGTTGAAGAATTGATTCAACTATCATATAATGATAGTGATATTGGTTAAGAACTATAATTATAAGTGTAGAATAAGGTAACAATGATAGAGATAGGGGAGGAGAATTTTCTTTTTTTCTTTTGATTTTTAATAAACGAATGTCGATGAGAAGACCTAGGTTTGCAGAGATTATTAAAGAAAACATAGGCAAGAAAAGCAATATATGTATGTTCTTTATTATTTGGTCTAAATTTTAGCAGATCGATAGTAGTTTTCTGAGCTGCTCAACTTATGTCACTGGCAAATTAGTACGTATACTTGGCGGCAGAATCTTATGTTTGTTTATGTATAATCCAACCAAATGTTTTCCTTAATTTTGTTATTCTTTGTCGTCTATAAAGACTGCAGATGTATAATATACACACATTTACTAATTCTAATCAATTCAACGTTTAAAGCGACATAAAATTTTAACAAGAGTTGAAAAGTTAAAATTTGAATATGTTTTTGCTTTTGTACTATATTTTAGTTATTACTCCACGGTACCATTATTCTAAATAATATACCTATAGTAATATTATATATATTGCACACTGATGTCTGACTATAATTATGTAACTTTAACCAAATTCTAAATTTTTAGAATTTTGAATCTTTTAATTAAAATTCTCATTAGTTGCTAGTTGGTCATTTTTATCTATGAGAACTTAAAATTTGTTTAGATGAGTAACATCTAGATGTTACTAACGATATTTAAAAGTTGTCAATTGAAAGTTTTGTTAGAGTAGAAAAAAATACTACCGTTGCTTATTCATTTTCTTTTTCAATGAATATAGATGGAAGAAATAGAATTATGTCAATTCCTTTACCCACTAAAGACGGCCCCCAACAAACCTCTTTCTTCCTTTCCTGCTGGAGTGAGATAGCCCTTCCGGTGCTCATAGCTCTCAGGCAATATAAAATATAAATAGAGAGATCCCTTCTTTGGCTTAAAAGATAGCGCTAACCTGAACTTCGTCCATCCTCGTCCTCGTCCTCGTCCACCGATTTGCCCAGACTCAAGGATTGCAATGCGGCTTGCAAAGGAAAGGGAAAGACCTGAAAATAAGAGAGAGACCTGCTAAAAGATAACCTACAAAGGAGATAGATGCAAAGTAAATCCTACGAAAGAGCAGACATGAAGCAAAACTTTCACAATGATATGTCATTTCAAGAACAGATTCAGAGAACAATAATCCCAAAATTGTCGATGCTTTAGAAACACACCAAACAATTAACATGCAGTGGCAACTAAAAGCTTGACTTGCAAAATTCAACAAAAGTGGCTTAAGAAATGGACTTGTGTGGAAGCACCAAGCAGTTTGTCAGTTGATGGCCCCTGTTTTGGCCCCAGAAAAGTATGTTTCAGTAAAGAAATGGGTGAAAAGTACAATCCAGTGAGCTCAAATGCACAAGTCAAATTAATAGCATCAATTTGTCACAGAAAAGATGCAAACACAACATAAAGGACAGTAGTATTAGATAAACGATTAAAGACCAAACTCAACATACTCGACTAAATTCTCAATTATATTAACTAAACTAGGTAAGCAACATAAACAAATTAAAGAATGGAATTTAGAAATCAAAAAATGGATTCCAGAAATCATACAGTAATCCGCTTTTCTAATATCTGGTTTTGCTGAGATAAAAGAGTGAAATTATAAACTAGTGACTGGGTAATGGATATGAATGCAGTAGAAGTTGATAGAAGAAAACAGTACTTCCCATATAATAGCAGAAACATGGTTGTACACAACAAAATCAATTGATTGTATGAGGATCGGATGGACGCGGAGATAAGCAGCAGTTGGTTTTTGAGAGAAGGAAAATCTCTAGGCGGTGGCGAAGGCGGACAATGGGGTTTGGTGGTTGGTGGTCCGTGGTTGGCGAATCGCCGTCGATAGACTGTAATCGGTGCTAGGTGATGGGCTTTCGAAGGGAAAAAGATGAAAAATCCAGGGCAACGTTTTAGGGGCAAAAAGTTTTAACTGAAAAAATCTTCCATTTTGATTTTTTATATGTATATGTCAAAGTATTGGTTATGTTTTTAAATTATTTTTTAATTATTTCGGGGCCAAAAATTTTCATTTAAATTTTTTATAAAATGTATTTAAATTAAGTTTTTAAAATTTAAGTCATTTTTGAGTCACATAATTAATTTATCTCAAATTTGTCTTTGACATTTTTTAAATTTTATACAATCAGAGACGGGTAAAAAGATTGATTTAAAATAAATTTTTAAATTTTAGAACAGTCTCTCTATCAGTCTTTGAATTTTCTATTATGCGACGGACTTCTTTTTTTATTCAAATTCTATAATTTTTATTTGAAAGTATCAATGGATTTAGAGACAAAAAAGACTTATAGCCGTCTGAAAATCCATTTGTATTTGATTGTTATTTTTTCTCTTCATTTTTATTTTATTAAATTTAGACTAATTTTATGTGTTACTCCATCCCACATGGACCAAATATTGAGAGGGTAACTAATATAAATTTTGGCCAAAGAACTTATGTGCATTCATTGAATATCCCTTTTGTGCAAGTTAACCATAGCCCAATTTTAAGATATACTCAATGAGTTTGGAGGCAACTCTTGTGTCCTACGAGCTTGTAGGCTTGGGGCATGACAAATGATATCATCACCAGAAGGAAGATTGGGAGCTAAGTGCTATATGGGACAAGGTGCTACATGTGTGGGAGCCACCTTTTGGTCTTGTGGGACAAAGTGCTACACACACATGAGCTACCTTTTGATCCTGTGGGAGCCATCTCTAAAGTCCCAACGTTTGATGATTGATCTTAAATTTGTGTCATGCTGTGACGATGACGTCGCATTTTGAAGGAGTGGTGATTGTGATACCCCATAAACTAAATATTGAAAAAGTAATTAGTATATAAGCTTTGGCAAAAAAATTCATGTGTATTTAGTGGATATTTCCTTTAGACAAGTTGATTATAGTCTAATTTCAAAATGCACTCGGTGGTTTGGAGGCAACTCTTGTGTTCAATAGGCTCGTAGGCTTGAGGTGTGACATTTTAAATCTGTGGATGAATCCATTTATATTTTCCAATTATTTATATTACATTTAGATGAAACTAAATTTTGCCCCTGAATCCAAAGCTACTTGATGAAAATTAGAGATGAAAACTAATCCGTCTCTAAAATTCCATCTCTGAAACCATGTTCTCTTGTAATACTCAATTCAGATAAAATATTTTTTTTACTAACTATTAGATAAATAAATAATAAGTTTATATTTATTAACTATTAGATAAACTATTAAAAACTGCATTATATCTTTTTTATTTATAGCTAGGATAAAGTCATCATTTTATTTATTTTACTATTTTCTCGTGCAAATTATAATAATTTCAAAATGAAAACAATTTAATATTTATATATGAAATGCTTGGTGAATTTCTCTAATATTTTTATATATTATCCTTCATAAAGTCAGCTTGTGAAGAAACTATAATCTCTCACTACAAAACAAACACTATTTTGCAACCGAAAAAATCCATCTAAAAAATTTCCATCGAAAAATTTACAAAAAATTAAAAAATAAAAAAATTTGCAACGGGAAAATTCGTCACAAATGTCAATTTTTGCGATGGATTTGAGCCTGTCACAAAACTTCAATATTTGCGATGGATTTTTACGTCACAAAATAGCAGTTTTGCGATGGATTTAAAGTCCATCCCAAAAGTCAACTTTTGCAACGGAAAAATCCGTCACAAAAGTGCAAAAAAAATAAAATAAAAATAAAAAATCATTTGAATCCATCGCAAACTATTGAATGGAGATAAAACTCTTCCCCACCCACACAAATGATTGAAGTTAGAAATTTTTTTCCCTCTTCCTCTTCCTCTTCCCCTTCTCCTTCTTCTTCTTCTTTTTATTTTATTTTTTTTAAAATATTTAATCAGGCAATCGACAGGGGTTGACGTTGACCGACGAGCAGCAGCAGCAGCTGGCGAGCTGCTGCTGGGCACCAGCTTTTGGCCACCGGCAGCCAGCTAGATCTGGCGATCTGGAAATATTTTTTTAAAAAAATAATTTTAATTTTTAAAAATGCTAATGTTGTTATTTGTTTAATATTTTAGGTTTAGAGAATTTATATTTTGCTCTATCTCCATTAATCATGGTAATTCTGACAATTATATTAAATTTTGAATATGTTTGATTATGTTTTAATTACAATTTGATTATGTTTGATTATGTTTTAGTTAAAATTTGATTATGTTCTAGTTAAAATTTTTGATAATATTTTAGTTCTCACCATTATGTTTTAGTTACTTATTAAAGTTAGTTAAAATTTGATTTATGTGTTAGTTAAGCTCAAAATGATTTATTTGTTAGTAATATAATTTGATTTAACATAAATAGTAATTTATACATTAATCAAAATTTTAAGTAAATTTTATATTTGTATTAAATGTTGTTATATTTGCTAGAGTTATGTTTTTATTTAAATTAAAAATTTGATTAGAATTTTGGGTTGAGTTAAATTTCATGGTACTATATATTGAATTATATTATATTTTCAAATTTTAATTTAGTTTATGGATTTAAGTCACAAATATATGCACTTGTAACATGTGCCTAATGTTGTAGGCTATTTTGATGGTAGTTGATACCTTCTGTAAGTGTTGAATTGTGTGGAACAATTAGAGGTAAATTTGCATATCTTATTTTGATTTTATATATATATATATATATATATTTTTAGTACAATATATTACAAATGTTTAGAATTGGTGAAAATGTGAAGCAGGATGGGTTGTTGGGAGAAGAGTGGAGCCTTCTCAATTGTTGCTAATTGATTTATAATTGTTTACATAATGATGATGGACATAAGGGGAAGTGTTTATGTGCTATTATATAATATGTTTACAAATATTATTAGTTATTGTTTAGAAGGTAAATATATGTTTGTCTTCTTAAAGACATTTTTTAGAAGCCCATGAATGCGATTCGGGAACATGCCAATGAATACAAATATAGCTAAAGACAAAATCACTATTTCTTTACATGATTTTTGTGAAAATAAAAATCCAAATTTACATATCCAAAAACAACAATATAAGTTTCCTAACTTAAATCATGCTATACTTAGGGTTGTGAATTTTGTGTTTAATTAGGA
Source organism: Jacaranda copaia (assembly GCA_014898725.1). Classification (NCBI taxonomy): domain Eukaryota; kingdom Viridiplantae; phylum Streptophyta; class Magnoliopsida; order Lamiales; family Bignoniaceae; genus Jacaranda; species Jacaranda copaia. The sequence continues at coordinate 1,849,127 of JACGDI010005515.1, forward strand.
TCTGAGTTATATGTTGGACTTATATTAAATTATATGTTGGTTTATGTTAGATGTATGTTTAATTATATTGAATTATGCCTTAGATTTATGTGTGTTTAGATTATGCATTTATATTGAATTATATGTTAAAATTTAGATTTTATTAGATTTATATTTTGTGAATTATATATGCGATTAGGATTTAAGTTATATGTGGGATTTATATTAAATTATATATTGGTTTATTATGAGATGTATGCTTGATTATATTGAATTATGTATTAGATTTATATGTATTAAGATTATGCATTTACTTTGAATTATGTGTTAATTTTTGTTAGATTTATATTTTGTGAATTATATGTTGATTAGGATTTGAGTTATATGTTGGACTTTAAATTATATGTTGATTTATTAGGATTTATATATGTTTAAATCATGCATTTATATTGAATTTTGTGTTAGATTTTGTTACATTATATGTACGATTAGGATTTAAGTTATATGTCGGACTTATTTAAATTATATATTGATTTGTAATGATATGTATATTTAGTTATATTGAATAATGTGTTCGATTTACATGTGTTAGATTATGCATTTACATTGAATTATTTGTTAGGTTTTGCTAGATTTATATTTTGTGAAGTATATATTTGATTAAGATTTGAATTTATATTCTATGAATTTTGTACTCGATTATGATTTGATTATGTATTGAATTGTCTATTAGTTTAGTTTATATTTCTATTTTTTATTATTGTAATTTTATTTTTATTTTAATATTGTAGGTTTGGATATCTCAAGTCATTGAAATTTAGTATAAGCCTTGTAAGATAATGTTTTTGGCATTATTTTATAAATTTTATACTTTAGTTAGGGCTTGATTTCTATGTTGAACAATTTAATATTATTGGGCTTGATTTTTAATTTAGTTATAAAATTATTGTGATTTTATGTAAAACAATAGTTAAATGTTAGTTTATGGAAGGATTAGTATGTAATACAAATAATTATTGATATTGTGGGTAATTATAGGTTTTAATTTGATAGGATGATTATATTTTTTTTTAAAAACCTTTTCAAAATTTTGTGATGAATTAGCGAGGGAAAAATTTGTCCCAAATTTGCGTCAGAAATTTCCGTCACAAATTAGCGACGGAAATTTCTGTCACAAAATCCTTCACAAATTATTGCGACCAAAGATTTTGTGATAGATTTTTGGTGTTGCAAAAGGTGTTTTTTTTAGTAGTGTTTGTTTATAAAGTTCTAAATTTATCAAAATTTGTTACAATTAGTAAAAGTGAGAAACAAAATTTAAAAACTACAAAATGCTTGATGAAATCAATATCAATGTATATATATACACATGTGTTTTATACTGATGCTGCTGACAATTTACAATATCTTAGCTGAAGATTATTATTGTAGATATTTCATTCTTAAAGCATTCAAAAATAATTATTGTTCAAACATATTTCTAGGTCATTCGAACAATGAAGAGTCTAATTACTTGGTCTGTATTATTCTTTAAACATTAATTTAATCAATTTAAATTGTTTATTATTTTATGTCAAAATATTGCCATTCACTATGAGTAGGTATATTATCACTTAATTTTGAAAAAAATATTTCCACTCCAATGATCTAATAGTTACTATGATTGTTTTTTTCACTTTTGCAAGAAAATTTAAAATATATTTATATTTACATTTGGGCGCATCACAAATTGAAACAAATAAAAAAAGTTAGCAATAATGACAGTTATGAAAAAATAATTCACTACAAAAAAATATTATATTAGTGACAAAATAATAAGTGATAATATAAACATTGTCATTAATGATATGTATTAAATGACAATAAATTTTATTTTGTCACTAGTGATTTTTTTAAGTGACAATACGTTTTATTTTGTCACAATATGACTCATTGGTATTAGTGACAAAAATCAGTGTTTTAAATTGTCACTATATTAACAGTTAGTGAATAACAATTAAAGATGCCCTTATGGTGATAACCTTGTGACAATTAAAATTGTCACTATATTAACAGTTAGTGAATAACAATTAATGACGCTCTTACGGTGAAACCTCGTGACAATTAAAATTGTCATTATAATTTATGACAAAATTTTCATTGTCACTAAGTTGTCACTATAGGTATGTCACTAATTGTTAATGATGACAACTTAAACATTATCACTATTTAGTTTGCAAAAATTATTAAGGTGACAAAGCTAAATTTTTTGTTACCTATTGTATATAATTAGTGACAATTTTGGTATTGTCACTCAGTATTTTGTCGCTAACTTATTTTTTTCAATTAGTGATTGTTGCTACATCTGAAAGTTATCAATTAATATCATCAATTAGAAATTTTCATGTACAGAGTGCCACAAAAATGAATCAATGAGATATTAGATAATAATGTCCATTAAAGTCAAAAGATCTATAAGGTATTGAAGAAATAAGAATAATCTATGCATTTAGCTTCTTTGATATATTAATTTAAGTATATTATTTTTCATGGTAATTTTTATAATGATGATTATTGAGTACTAATTTCTATTTTACTTAATTTTACAAATGTATCAAAAAGTTCTGTAATTTTGGATTTACAATTGATATGGGATAATTCAGTAGGCCCAACAGGTCCAACTTCAAATGAGACAGCCCATGAGGTCTAACATGATACGGGATAGTCCAGTGGGCCCAACAGGCCCAGCTTCAAATGAGACAGCTTATGAAGTCTAAAGGCACATTTATTTGGTCGACCTGCATTGACCTCATTTGGTAAGTCCTGCGGTTGACTCGTATCAACCTAAGGGCTACTTCAGAAGTTTTAGCATTCGAGTACGGTTGACATGAATTGACCTCTGGGTATAAGTTGGACAAGTTGAACCCCTCGGCATTAATGACACGTGGTAGCTGATGTGACCTTGCCAATTGATGTGACCACTGCCAACAACTCTGGCAGGGACGTGCTCTTACTGGCATGGTAATTTGAAAAAATAGGAGATTGCGCCACCTGGCATAGTACCGGGATCTGGACAAAGAATGACTCCCAACCCCTTGTCATGGAAAAAGCCAAGTACAC
>JACGDI010005515.1:1854634-1931339 GCA_014898725.1 Jacaranda copaia
ACCACGCTCAAGGTAATGCCATTTACACTATTCACTACATATTATCTCTATTTTTTGATCTACCGAAACTAACTTGAGCGTCGAAGTGCCTTAGCCGGTGGCCTCTCGGCTAGTTGACGTGTGTTCTTGATTGCAGATCTCAGGCCCAGAATAACTTGAATCAATTGGAGTACTTGACCCTCCAGCTCTCAGTAGCATCACTAATCAAGAGCATTATTAAACTATACAGATGTGATATAAATCAATTTACGTGTTTAATAAATATATATACCAAGTTATAGACTATGAAAGTGTGACTTAGATGGTTTTAAGAAACTTATTTGTTAATTTCAATTCTTAAAGAGTATTCATAAATACCAAATGTTGTCAAGGCTAAAATAAACATGGCAATAAGAATTTAAATTAACTATTGAGTGTTATTTTGTGAAGTACTATTGTCTTGGAATATTAAAAAACTAAATAGTTCAAGACATTGTACTAACTGGTTGGCAAGTGTATCTGGTCATTCTCACTAGGAAAGGTCAAAGCTAAAAGCTACATCTCCTGATGTGATACCGCTCAAGTTAAAACTCTTTTATGTGTGTTTGCATTCATATGCATGTCTGATGAGAAAATTTTTTTACTCATGTTGGAATAGTGCCCTATAAGCCAATGAGATTGGCATTGTATAAACCGTTTCCTTGTAAAACAATAATGAATGAATGATATCTTTATATGGCCATTGTCATCTTATGCTTTATTTAATTTCACTTGCATTTGGATGAAACCCTTAGATCACCTAAGACTATGGGACTTAGTTTGGTAACCATGAAATCAATCTCACATGGTTGTGATCTTAAAATTTTCAAGTCATAAGATCTTATGAGATGGGGCATCTAAGATCCAGACAGACTTGTACTAACGATGCATAAATCCAAAGGTTGGAGTTGCTCCATTCCATAAACAATTGTAAGATACGAGTGTATGTTAGTGGATGCTTGTTAGAGAATAAAGCATTGAAAACCCATCGGAGAATCCACTAGATAGCTATAGTGGCAAGTCGATAGTGGCAAATTCTCCTGCTTACGCTAGTGTATGTTATTAATCCTTTGACTTGAGGATCCATGGTAATCTTGTGTCCAATTTTCATGCTTTGACTTTTCCTTGACCCCCTAGCGTATCGTTTAGGTTGAGATTTGGGTATGAGCTACTTAGCATGAAGGTTTGTGAGATTCAAGATGGAATCTGACTCCTTGCTGTTGTGGAGGGTGAGTGCATCTCTTATGTATTCTATGATGATCGATTCTTAGAAATTCTTGCGCAAAATGGTGTGACAATTTGGAAAAAGGAGTTTTTCAAAGGTAAGGTCACGCAACAAAGATCGAACATTGAGAATAAGGACATAGTATTGAGGCTATTAGAGAGTTAACAAATATCTTGCCCTAGGCCTCTTTCGGGAGATAGGAGACAGAAGGATCGTATTTGCATAGCATATATAGAGTGATGATGGTTTTCTAGAATATTCATTTCGATCAATTAATTGGACTCCATGGGCTTAAAGTTGGACATTGACCATGGAGATTGGGTACTCTTCAATTAATGAGATTAATTGAATTGAGTCAACTAGCTTAAAAGGAGTTTTAAACTAAAATGAATATAATATATTCAAAAGTCACAAGGAGTTGTGAGCCTATATCCAATAAATGGTAGAATCTATTGGCTCATACACAAAATCCAATTAGCTTCCTAATTAATGGAGAGAATTTTCTAAAGTGTTAGAAAATGATCTCTCCTAGTGGATTGATTTTTGGTACCAAGTTTGAGGATCGATTTTGGCTTGATTGATTTAAGTATTAAATTAATCAACTAATTTAAGAGTTAAATTGGACTAATAATTAAGAATTTAATTATTTGGTGCCAACGTGACCATCAATTGGTCAAGTTAACTTAAAGAGTTAAGTTAACAAATTAAGCTTAAGGAGTTAAGCTAGTTTGACTTAAAGAGTTAAGTTAAAGGATAATTAATTAAATTAAAGAGTTTAATTTGATTAATTGGGAAGAATGAATTTTGGAGGGAAGACTCAAATGAGATTTGAAATGGAATCTTAATTAATTTGAAATGAGATTTCAAATATAATTAAGATTCAAATGAAATTCAAATGAGATTTGGATTCAAATTTTGCCTCCTACGCAACCCCACTTGGCTGTCCCCCTCATGGAATGTGCAATGCCACCTTGGCATCACACTATTCAACATCTATATATAGATACGGAGAGAGGGATCAACCATACCATGCTTATTAGTGTGAAGAATTAGATTCTTCTCTATCCTTCCAAAACCACTTGCAAGCAAGCATTCATGTGTTGAAGAGCTTTGCTTCCTTCTTCTTCTTCCTACCCAAATTTGGACTCCACCATTACGAAATATATGGACTTACTCCATCTTATAGACTAGAGATTTAGTAAGATCTCATTGGTGTGTGGATCATGACAATAGTAGCAAGGCATTTGACTTGCTTGTTTCTGGAGATCTACCTGCACAGATTCCAGTTTGGTGAATTTCTCCAGGGAGTTCGAGACGTAATTTTGGTCTTAATTTTTTACTGGGACTTAATAAAGGTTTTGAGAAGATCCAGATATTTTTTCATATTTTTCTGAGGAGATTTGATAGAGCGATCATTGCACTCTTCCAGCTGCGCTAGAAGTAGGCAGTTTTTGGACTAGTGAAGTGTTCACTTGCTACTCCTTGAATTTTGCTTTTCAAGGTAATGCTCTCTCCAAATATGAATCCCAAGCATGATTATATCCTTTTTATGCTTGTAAGCACTAGTTAATTTCATGTTTTGAAGTTTGATAATTGGACCCTAGTGCCTTACTTGCTTTCAAGTGGTATCAGAGCCTAAATCATGTTTAAATTTTGATTTTATTTGGATGATTGATTCATGTGATTGATTAATCTAGATCACCATATTCTCGATTCAATTGATGGACAGGAAAATTTAGTTGGCTTGTGTGTGGCTCATTGATTGATGAATTAAAAGCATGCTATTATGTCTTTTAAGAGTTAATTCATGTAGTTAGTATATTTTAATTCACAGTGATTAATGTTGAATGGTAATTTGGCATTAATTGATGTTATATGATGATATAGCATGTTGAATTATGACTGAAAGAGTTTTGGTCATTTTTGGATCAAACGTGATTGGAATTTTATTGGAGATTTTGAAGAATTTGATTGTTGTTTTTTCTAATTTTTGAAAGCGTGTTTGAGCACTTGAATTTATAGTTTTAAAAGGTGTTCTGAATCTGAAAATTAATCTGAAATGTGTGTATTGATGTTGAGAACATGTGCTAAAATTATTGGCACATGAAAGTTGAGTGAAAAACACACTTGGCAAGCCTTGAACTCCTAAAAATAGGGGCAGTCAGCACAGCCTAGGTGCTGGCCACTGTGCGCACGCTGTGCACACAAGCTGCCCAATTGTGTGCTAGGGCAGATAGGTAGTCCAGTTTTAGGGGTTTTTGGTGAGCTTTGAGTTGTTTTTCCAACTCCTTTAATGCTTAATAGATTTTTGCACTACACACATTAGATGCACAAGTGTTGTGCAAGGTCTCAAAATTATGTTTGACATTTTTAAATGCATTTGAAAATTGGTTAAAGTTGTTCTCCAATTTGTGGCATAAATGTTATGCTTGGTTCAATTATTTATTTATGAGAGAAGCATTTAATTGTTAGAATTAATTTTTAATTCTAGAGGATGAATGAATGGGGATGATCATGAACTTTTAATATTGATTTTATTTGTTTCAAAGTAGTTGAAATGAGTTGTATTAAATGGGGCCTGCATGCTTCTTGTTCTATCTTGTAAAAGTTATGAGGGTAGAATCACTAGGAGTGAGGATTTCCATTTCATGTAAATGTTGCATAGAGCAAGAAGTCCAATGGAGGTATGGAGACCTATTGAAGACCCATGAAAGTATGGGATGAACTTTTGTAATAGTCTAGTTTAATCAACCCATTTAAAATGAATCTAAGTGATGCACCTATAGCTATAAGTGTATCACGTAGTTAGGTTCATAGTCATCCCACCCTAGGAGTATGCTAGGCAAATTTACTTATTTACACTTTTCATATCTTATTGATGTATGAAATGCATAATTAGGATATAGAGAACCTAAATAAGAAGATAAAAAATAATGAGATCTTTGCAAGCAAAAATCCTCCACTTAGAATGTTTAAGTATTTTCAAATATTAAGTCAAAATATATATAAGTTAAAAGAGTTTTAATTAATTCAAGCCTTCCACCAATAGTGTATGCCCTGATGATGCTACCGATTTTATGTGTTGGCACTCGATCACCAGGGTCACACTTAGGAGAAACGCTGTCAACATACACTTAGCATAAGATGCACTTTTGACTTGGGAACCCTCATGCATTGGTAATCAATCACGGGGGATGTCGTGAGGCCGCCTTGAGATAAAGTTTGATTGATAGGTTTGACTTAATGCTTAGTAGTATAGATGGCACACAGTCATGTGGATCTATATGAAAAGTGAGGCAAAACACATTAAGAGTTGCATGAGATGCAATTAGCAAAATTTGCTTACCCTTTGATTGCTTGTGGATGGCACTAGGTCATGGGGGTCTATTGGCAATTCATTTGGGTCTTGATTCTCACTAGGAAATTTGATTTCCCGAATTCTTCTTAGGGTGAAGAATTTTATAAAATAGTGGGAGAAAAATATGTTTGAAAGACCATGAATATATTTTTAATATCAAATTTAATCACATGCTTATTCTCTTTTTTTGCCTCATATAGATTTTTGAAATCTTCAACAAATAAATAGCTAAAAATCCACTCGCAAGCATTTTAGAGATTAATAAACTCATTGGGCCTAACATCCAAGATTGGTTGAGAAACCTTATGATAATTTTTGATAAGAGGACATATGTTCTTGATCAAAGTCCACTGGACACTTTGGGTGATGATACAATCGATGAGGTTCGTGAAGTGTTTACAAAATTTGTGGATGATGATCTATAAGTTAGATGCCTCATGTTGGCATACATGATTAATGAGCTTCAAAAGACTCATGAGCATTTTAAATATGCTTGTGAGATCTATACACACCTACAAGAGTTGTATGGTGTTCAAACAAGACATGAAACATTCGCTTTGTCAAAGGAGCTCTTTAGGACAAAGATGAGTGAAAGGGGCTAATGTCTATGATCATAGGCTAAAGGTGATTAGACTCATCGAAAAGCTTGGACAACTTGATGTGATCATGGACAATGACATTTATGTGGATTTGATCCTCCAATTGTTGCCACTCTCGATCAATCAATTCATTATGGACTTAATATGTCTAAGCAAATGGAAACAATCAACAAATTGGCGAACATGCTAGTGACCGAGGAGGTAATGATGAGAAAAGAAAAATCTCTTATGATGGCATCCTCTTCTAAGTCAAAATGTCCTAAGGGCCTTACAAATGGAGGTAAAAGAAAGAGTAGTTTTTCCTTGAAAAGGACGCAACCTGATAAGAGTTTTGAGAGAGTTAAGAAGAAGGATAAGATCGATGCATACTATTTCTATTATAGTAAAATGGGTTATTGGAAAAGAAACAGTAGAGCTTACCTCGCCGCTTTTGAGAAGGGTATGTATTTCTTTAAAGTGCATTTAATGACTAATTCTTCCTCATAGATATTTGATACCGCATGTGGTTCTCCTCTTTATAACTCATTACAGGGGATGGAAGGAAGAAGGAGTTTACGTGAAGGGGATTTGATCCTTCACCTTGGAAATGGATCAAGAGTTGCGGCCGAAGTTCAAGGTGTAATAATACTAGACTTAGGGAATTCTTGTATTGTTATTGATCTCGATTTACTATGTATCCAACCTTGTTAAGAATATTATTTTAATTACCATTTTGGATGATGAAGTATTTGATTTTTCAATATCAAATGGGAAGTTGAAAGCATTAAGGAATGGATCTTTAGTTGCTCAAGGTACATTAGTTAGTGGAATATACATGCTTGATTTTCCTAGTCCTCAAATGCACATTCAAACAAATTAAAGGAAGTTATCCAAGAAGATGCTATTTTGTGATATGTTAGACTTGGACATATCTCTAAAAATAGGATGAACTAGTTGAAAGCTCTCAAAGCACTAAAAGTTAATGGTATTGAGGACTTTCCCACTTATGAATCTTGTTTGAAGAGAAAATAACTAAGGCTCCCTTTTGTAGGACAAATGAAGCAATCTACAAGTTTTTTGGATTTGATCCATATAGATATTTGTGGACTATTAAGGGTTAGTGGGAGAGGTTTCTATTCTTATTTTATTACCTTCATTGAAGATTATAATCAGCACGGACATGTATATTTTTTGAAGTACAAGTCCGAGGCCTTTGAAAAGTTCAGAGAGTATAAAAATAAAGTAGAAAGGCAAAAGAGACCTAGATTAAAGCCCTTCGATTGGATCAAGGGGGAATACTTAAGTACCGAGTTCTTGGATTATCTTAAAGAGAATGAGATTCTCTTTCAATGGACTCCACTCAGCATACCATAACACAATGGAGTAGCTGAGAGGAGAAACCATATCTTGTTGGATATGGTATGTTCCGTGATGAGTTTTTTCGATGTACCCATATAATTTTGGGGATACACCTTAGAAATGGCTGCGAGGTACTAAATGTAGTACCCTCAAAGTTGGTGCTAAAAATACCATATGAGATATAATATGGCAAAGTACCCTTTTACCATTATCTAAAGGTTTGGGGATCTCCCGCCTACTTGAGACAAATAGTAGGAGATAAGTTAGATAGTAGGTCTATCTTATGCAAGTCTGTGGGATACCCAAGAAAGTTTATGGGTTATTACTTCTATGATCTCTCAGAACAAAATGTGCTTATCTTGAGGAACACCCACTTTTTGAAAAAGAAATTTCTATTTGATAGAAAAAGCATTATCAACAAACTTAATGAATTTCAAGACGATCAAGAAATCCTATAAGTAATGGAAATAACAAAATTGTAAAAGCCTGGTAAACAACTTTTGAGAAAGTTGGACTAGATTAAGAAGCAACCTAAAAGGTTCAATTTTTTTCATAAGATGAGACAATTGGATGACGATTCAAAGACCTATAAGGAAGCTATGTTGGATATAGATTTGGGACATTGGCTTGAAGCCATGAGATTCAAAATGGACTCCACATACTTAAATAAAGTGTGGACCTTGGTAGATCTACCAAAGGGAATAGTTCCTGTTGGTTACAAGTGGATCTATAAGCAAAAACATGGAGTAGATGAAGAAGTTGTGACTTTTAAGGTGCGACTAGTTAAAACAGGTTATACTTAAAGACCTGGTATCAATTTCGAGGAAACCTTTTCATCAGTCACTATGCCTAAGTCCATTCGGATCTTACTTGCCATACCTACATATTATGACTATAAAATATAGCAAATGGATGTAAAAACTATTTTCCTCAATGGTGACATTGAAAAAGAAATTTATATAGAGCAATCATAGGGTTTTATATCCGAGGGGAGTGAGCAAAAGATTTGCAAACTCCAGAGATCCATTTATGGACTCAGACATGCATCCCAAAGTTGGAACATACATTTTGACAAAATGGTTAAATCGTTTGGCTTTGTCAAAAATATGTATGAACTATGTGTGTACGAGAAGGCTAATGAGATTTCAGTATAGTTTATTATACTTTATATCGATGACATCATTCTCATTGGGAATGAGGTAGGAATGCTATAGTGCACTAAAGTATGGTTATCTACATAATTCTCCATGACGAATTTGTGAAAAGCTTCCTACATATTGGGAATACGTATCTATAGAGATAGATTGAACAAGATGCTGGAGCTTTCCCAAACCTTGTACATTGATAAGATACTAAAGAGGTTTAGTATGGAGAAAATCCTCTCTTAGACTTCTTTCCATGGGACACGGCATTCGCCTTTCCAAGTTTATGGCCCCTAAAACTAAGGAGGATACCCTATGCCTCGTGAATATAGAGCATAATATATGTGGTTCAATGTATGAGATTAGATGTGGCACACTTGCTAAGTGCTACGAATGGGTTCCAATTCATCCCCGGTGAAAGTTACTAGATGGCCGTAAAAATAATTCTAAAGTACTTGAGAAGCACTAAGGATTGGTTTTAGTGTACGATAATGGAGAATTGAAACTTGAAGGGTTTTCGGATTCTAGTTTCCAATCCGATGTAGATGATGTTAAATCTACTTCTGGATTTATATTTTGCCTTAATAGCGGTGTGGTGAGCTAAAACAGTTTCAAGAAAGATAACATGATCGACTTGACCATAGAGGCAGAATACATTGTAGCTTTGAAACTTGCAAAGGAGGGTGTTTGGATGAAAATTTTTTATTCAAGAGTTGAATGTATTGCCTAGTATTGTTGTGCCAGTAGTTGTCTTCTATGACAACAATAGGGCAGTAGTGCAAGGTAAAGAGCCAAGATCTCATCAGTAATCCAAGCACATATTGGGGTGATATCATTTGATTTAGGAGATCATTGATAGAGGCAACATCCGAGTGGAGAGAGTTGCCTCAAAAGAGAACATAGCAGATTTACTAACGAAACCTTTAATGTAAAAGATCTTTGGAGGACATCTTGAGAAGATGAGCCTTAAGGCCATGGGGCATTGGCTTTAAGGCAAGTAGGAGATTATTGGAATAGCACTATACAAGCTAATGAGATTGGCTTTGTATAAACTATTTTCTTGTAAAATAATCTTGATTGAATGATACCTTTATATGACCATCTTTATCTTATGGCTTATTTCACTTTATTTGCATTTGAATGAAGCCCTTAGATTACCTAAGATAGTAGGACTAGATTTGGTGACCATGAATAAGTCTCACATGATTGTGATCTTAAATCTTCCAAGTCATAGGATCTTATGAGATGAGACACCTAACATCCGGACAGACTTGCACTAATGATGCATAAATTTAAGGGTTAGATATTGCTCTGTTCCATGAGCAACTGTATGAGATATGAGTGCATGTTAGTAGGTGCTTGTTAGAGAACAAGACACTAAAGACCCATCAAAAAATCCACTAGATAGCCGTAGTGATAAGTTCTCCTACTTACGCTAGTGTATATTATTAGTTCTTTGACCTGAGAATCCATGGTAATCTTGTGTTCGATCCTGATGCTTTGACTTTTCCTTGACCATCTAGTGGGTATTTTGAGTTGAGATTAGGAATGAGCTACTTGGCATAGAGGTTTATGAGATCTAAAATAAAATCTGACTCTTCATTGTTGTGAAGGGCGAGTACATCTCTTATGTGTTCTATGATGATCGATTCCTATAAATCCTTGCACAAGGTGGTGTGACAATTTGGAAAAGGAGTTTTCCAAAGGTGAGGTCGCACAACAAGGATTGAACATTGAGAATAGAGACATAGTATTGAGGCTATTAAGGAGCTGGCAAATATCTTGCCTTAGGCTTTTTTCGGGAGATAGGAGATAGAAGGACCGTATTTGTATAGCACACTTAGAGCGATGATGGTTCTCCAGAATATCCATTTTGGCCAGTTATTTGGGCTCCATGGGCTTGAGGTTGGATATCAACCATGGAGATTGGATACTATTCAATTAATGAGATTAATTGAATTAAGTCGATTAATTTAAAAAGAGTTTTAAACTAAAATGAATATAAGATATTCAAAAGTTACGAGGAATTGTGAGCCCATGTCCAATGAATAGTAGAATCTATTGGGTCACAAATAAAATCCAATTAGCTTCCTAATTAATGGAGAGAATTTTCTAAGACGTTAGAAAATGATCTTTCCTAGTAGACCAATTTTTGGTGCCAAGTTTGAGGGTTGATTTTGGCTTGATTGATTTAAGTGTTAAATTAATCCACTAATTTAAGAGTTAAATTAGACTAATAATTAAGAATTTAATTATTTGGTGCCAATGTGACTATCAATTGATCAAGTTAACTTAATGAGTTAAATTAACGAATTAAGCTTAAGGAGTTAAGCTAGTTTGACTTAAAAAGTTAAATCAAAGGATAATTAATTAAATTAAAGAGTTTAATTTGATTAATTAGGAAGAATTAATTTTTTCGGGAGGACTCAAATGATATTTGAAATGGCATCTTAATTAATTTGAAATGAGATTTCAAATGTAATTAAAATGTAAATGAAATTCAAATGAGATTTGGATTCAAATTTTGCCTCCTAAGCAATCCCATTTAGTTGCCCCCCTCATGGAATGTGTGATGCCACCTTGGCATCACACTATTCAGCATCTATATATATAGAGGTATCAGCCATACCATGCTTATTAGTGTGAAAAATTAGATTATGCTCTCTCGCTCCAAAACCACTTGCAAGCAAGCATTCATGTGTTGAAAGCTTTGCTTCCTTCTTCTTCTTTCTACACAAATTTGGCCTCCACCATTAGTAAATCTCTGGTCTTACTCCATCTTATAGATTAGAGATTTAGGAAGATCTCATTGGTGTGTGGATCATTACAATAGAGACAAGGCATTTGACTTGCTTGTTTTTGGAGATCCACCTGCACAGAGTCCTATTTAGTGAATTTCTCCAGGCATTTCCAAATGGCCTTTTAATTTGAATTTTTTACTGGGAGTTCATCAAGGTGTTTAGAAGCTCCATATATATTTTCAAAATTTTTGAAGGAGATTTGATAGGGCGATTGTTGCACTCTTCCAGCTGCGCTAGAAGTAGGCAATTTTTGGACTAGTGAAGTGTTCACTTGCTACTCCTTGAATTTTGCTTTTCAAGGTAATGCTCTCACTAAATCTAAATCCCAAGCGTGATTAGATCTTTGTTATGCTTGTAAGCACTAGTTAATTTCATGTTTTGAAGTTTGATAATTGGATCCTGGTGCCTTAATTACTTTCAACTCATGTGGGGTATTGTGGAATTTTAGCATATTTATATGCCAAAGATTAAATAATTGAATAAAAAAATTGAGTCTAAAGTGACAAATAATTTAAAGACACTTCAAGGGGTAGAATGAATCTATCCATAATGGAAAATAAGGGTGCTGGTGCGTAAAATAAAATAATCAAAATTTGTTTTTTAGTACACCCTGATAAATACCTCTCTATAGAAAAGTTAGTTTAAAAGCTAGAACTATAACTTCGTGCTCTCAACTTTTTAGTGGAGTTGTGATTTTTATCTAAAGAAGTGCGGTACAAAATTTTAATGTTATTTTGTCCTTTAGTCATATCCTTAAAGAAATAATCATAATCCTTAATAAAGAATCATATCTCGTCAACAAGATTGCATTGTGCAACAATAAATAGAAATGCCTAAAACCTACCAAGTATAAGAAAAAAGCAACTAGCATTTGTTTGAGCATTATATTGTGCACTTTCACATTTCATAAAAGAGTTTCAAGTCAATTTATTTAGTTGTTCTGATCAATTGGAGTGCTGCCTTTGATTGAGAAGACTCGTTGTATTTTGGAAGGATGTTTGTGAGAGGCCCTCAACACCATAGAGGAACAAATAAAACTTTAAAAACACTATTGAAGCAATATATCTCAACTCAAGTAAGACTTCTTATTTTCTTGATTTATTTATTATTTCTATTGCATCTTTCCGTCATTGTTTAGTTACATGATAACTTTGAGGTGTTACACTCTCCAAATATTATTTTAAATTTATGCTTCAAGCAATAGAATTATATCTAATGCACCCTATCATTTCTTAACAATTCGAACTATATTAATAATATTTTGTTAGATACTAAATTACTTTATTTAGTCAACATGAATAAATGAATATATTTTATATATTCTATAAATTCTAACATCTAATTCCTATATATTTGCTAATTGATTAATTTCAATTAAAGTTGAGAACTATATGGATGCTTAGTAAAGACACAAGAGCTTAGATACGTATAGTTGCAATCTAGTTATACTTCAAGAAAATAACACTTAAAATTTAATTGTGTTGATGCTCAGCCTAGTTCTAGACACTAATTTTTCTAAAAGAACTCTTAATTTAGACCAGTAAAGAAATTTACTTTTGAAAATGTAAATTATATTCGATCATCTGTTAATGAATTAATGACAAATTAAAATAGGATGTATAAAAATAATTTCAAAATATATTTTGATACATTTAGTTATTTCTATTATAATAATTAATAATTATTGCCATGTGTTTTAGTTTTAGAAGCTTTTCAAATTAAATGCATATATTGAAAAGAAAAAAATTGGTTTTATCAAATTATTTGAAATATTTTTTTTCTATTTTCAAGAAAAAATAAATTATGTAGAAAATATTTAATTTTGTAGTTCAAATGAAGTAAAAGTATTGAGACTCCGAATTATGAATATACTGAATATATCATAAATATTTCATATTATTTACTCTCAAATTCAACTGGGACATCTTTGACTTGTGAAAAAGAAGAAAGAACAATGCAATAAAGATTAAAAATTGGATGATTATCCATTTCAAAACTCAATATGTACTAACCTTGTTTTAAGAATTCATATTATAGATAAATACTCATATCCTTTAATTTTTGTTATATGTTTTACTACAACATAATTTTGTTATTGTTTATATTTTACAGAAATTTTTGTATCCATGCATTGGCACGAATTATAATTAGAGTTATATGAAATATAGAAATATTTCACATTAATTATTTTACTTAATGGACTATATTATCTTCATTTTAATTTTTAATGTATATTATTTGATGTTACTACTTAACTATTGAATTAATACTTTGAAGAAAATGATATTATTTTGTTAATTAAATATAAAAAAATTATATATATTTTAAAAAGTATTACAATTAGTTGTAGGTTCATACAGAACTTATTTAATTGAGTTGAATAAATAAATCGTGCATAAGATGAAATTTATGCTAGTACGTACTGATAAGCAAAACAATGTTGAATAAACGGGATTTAAATGCATTAGCGAACTATAGGGCAGACATTTTATTTTCATATTTTAGACCTGTGTGGATTTGGATCGAGTTATGGGTCTTCTTCAATCCCCGCCCTCTCCTGCTTAAATTATACGTATGGATGTGTGTGCATGCCTGTATATATATATATATATATCATGTTATGTTACGTGTGTGTTTATATGATACGTTTACGGGAGAATATATTATATTTTATATTTACACTTGCACGTGGAAGATAGATAATTCATACATTCAACACGTGCAAAGGTAAGAGAACTTCTTTAAAATTATCATTTTTAAGAAATAAAACATGTACATATAAATTTGTTAATAAAATTATTTTGACGTATTTTAAAGGTTACGACGTTATTTCTAAAAGAAAATCAATATTTTTGTAAGTATAAATTTGTCTAGCAAATCAAGTTAATGGTAAATCTTTGGTTGGGTATTGTGCAAAGTTTGATCAATCCCAAGTCTCTTACAACTTTAGTTGCGGTTTGTTGAGTTTTACACTCACTCCATTACTATCCCCACGTGGCTCAATGAGAAAAGGAGGGGGGAAAAGAGTGCTGTTGGGAGATGTATCACTTATGAACAAATGTTAGGATCTCAGTCGGATTTATTTTGATAATGACTAATTTATGTCTTTTTCCTCGTTTGTATTAATGCCTTCCTTTTATCTTGGCAGGAATCAAACACAACAGTTACTGTTTGCAAATCTTTCCTTATTTATGCTAACTCTGTTTCTCAAGCATGGCAAGAACTTAAAACAGCAAGTGACCATGGCAAAGATAAAAAGGAAGGCTATGATTGTCACTTGAAGAAGGAAAATGGTAGATTTTATGCTCGTGTGAACGTGGTATTATCTCTTGTATCGCCTATTTAAGTAGTAAACCTTGTAGAAATATGTACAACTCAAATAGACTTAATAGGCCTTGAATAGCCTGCAAATAGTTGAGTGAGTGCTATTGAGTTTCTATGATTCAGTTAGGCGTCTAGTAATGCAAGTTCCAATCGATTGGTATTTTATATCTTGTAACTGCTTATCCTTAATTATAAAGTGCAGGTTAAAAAATTCTAAGTGTCATCATTTAGATAGTGGATGTAGGCTTTGCTAAACCACTATAAATTCTTGAGTTTCTTTACTTCAGTTTCTTTCCATTGTTTAATCTTCCAATGTTTACACAATTTATCTTATATCATGTTTCTTTTCTTTACCCATATTGAATTCTATAAATTTTCAATTGGCATTCGAGCCGAGGTTTTATTATAAATAAAGAAAGATCCTAGTGGCCATTTCTAGTCTTGATATCTATGCAGAAGGGCAATCCTATACCCATCCACCCTTGTTTGACGGAACAAACTATTCTATATGGAAATATAGAATGATGAGTTTTTCCTAGCCTACCTATGACCTAGATTGGCCTAGCCTATTTAATAGAAAGGATACATCAATGCATCAAAAATAGACTTTTAACTAAATATGCTAGATTTGGGCTCTTTTAAAAGCTTGCAAAGTCTAATAGGCCAGCTCGTTTATCCTTTTTCCTATAAAAATATATAAGAATAATGATATAATATTAAATAATTAATTTTATTTGATTTCTTTAATTTGTTCTTTGTGAAATCCTTTATGTTGTTTAGTATTGTCTTTTGTTAAAATAATACTATTTTACACTTATATTTGAACCTTCATAATTATTCATTTGCTATTTATCATTTTGATTATTGCCTATCAAGTCTATTACAAGTTTGAGTATATTAAAATTTTATATTTATGTGATGTTCAGATTTAATTGACGCTTTAGTAGAAAATAAGCTTTTACGTAAGCATTTAGGCCAAGCTAAATTTTTAGAATTTATGAAAAAGGCAAGGACTAACCTTAAAAGAAAGCCTATCACAGATAACAGACTAGGCTCAAGTTTGTTATTTATATAATAGGCCTAGCCTATTTAAATCAAAGCCTAGCCTATCCTAGCCTATTTCCATTCCTAAGTGTGGTCATTGATGGACTTCCCAACCAACAAAGATGTCACCAAAAGGTCGAATGGAACTTACTATAGAGGATAAGAAATTCCTAATCACAGGTCGAATAGAACTTACTATAGATGATAAGAAAATCCTAATCAACGCTAAAGCAAAAAACATTCTATCATGTGCCTTTGTTAAAGAAGAATACAATTACATTAGCACTTTCTGTTCAGCGAAAGAAATATGGGACATGTTGCTAATCACCCATGAAGAAACCTCTCAGGTAAACTAGAACAAAATGCTCTTCTCACTCATTAATTTGAAATGTTCTCTATGAAAATAGGTGAATCAATAAGTCAATGTGTGCTTGGTTTATAGAGATTGTTAACCCAATGTTTGCCTTGGGAAAAACCATTTCAAAAAGTGAACAAGTTAGAAAGTATTGTGATTTTTGCCTAAGAAATGGAATTTTAAGGTCATTGCCATCCATGAGGCAAAGAATTTAGAAAAGATGACAATGGAGGAGCTTATCAGTTCTCTCACTTCACAAAAGATGACATTGCTTAGCAAAGAAGAAAGTTGAAAAAGATAAAATAAGAAAAATATTGCTTTTAGTGAAGAAAATGGGGACTAGAATGAGGATGTAACACCCCAAGCAATCACATAATTGATGGAATTTTATTTAATATTATTCTCATGGATTTTATTACTTATTTTTGAAAGTTTAGGGGTCATTCTGTAAATAGAAAAAACTTAATTGCAAGGATCTTAGAAGTTTTTGAGGTCATAATGAAATTATTTTAGGTCAATGGTCAAATTTAAGGCACTAACGTAGTTGAGGATTAATTGGTAGATGACTGATTTTCTAGGGGACCTAATTGAGAACTAAGATAAAGACTTGGGGGTCAATTGGTGATTTTTGAAACTTGTTCTTTTATATCATTCCTCCCTCCCTAATTTTCTTCATTTTTCATTGCACACCATTTCATTCGTCTTTAGGGATCATCTCCAGTGATGGCCGATACAGAAAAATTAACCTAGCCAAACTACTCTTTACCTTACTAGGAACTTATAGGTGTAACATGCAAACCATGATCACCAGCTAAGTGGCCAAAAAATCAGCTTGAAAATTAGGTCGTGGCGGTAAGTGGTGGGTACTGCATAGCAACGGCAGAAGCTGCGATCTAGGCAGTATTTCTTGTGGGGTTTAGCTTAAGGAACAAGGTAGTGCCTTCAGCTTTCGATTTCCCCTCTAAAGCTAGTGGAATTTGGTGTTACAGACGATAGTGGCAAGTGGTGGCACTGAGCAATCGAAGTCAAAATTGATGCTCAATTAGACTGCAAAGTGAGAAATTGATTTAGGCATTGGACTGGAGGTGTTGAGGCGCATTGGGTGATGGTGGCAGTGCATAGTTGTGGATGGCGGTAGGGGGCAGTTGAGCGGTGGTAATTTTGAGGTAATTACTCACCTCATCGTGGTGGTCATACATATAGAGTTGGTTTGTTACGATATGCTCCGATATCAAGATTTGGTATATATGAGTTGGAATTAAGATTAGATATATTAATGATGTTCTTGAGATTATTTTGCTCAATTCATGTATTTTGTAGTAAGTATGAAAGAAAGTGATATGGGATTAGTATATGAGATATGCATGTATATTTATATAAGCTTAGTGGACCTGGATTTATTATATTATATGATAATCTTGGTTAAATAAGTTAATTATATGATAAAACCCTAATTTTGCATAATCGAACACTAAGTGACAAAATTTAGATTATTAATAATAGTTGGACCAATATAATCGACTTTGTGTAACATTGCAAGGATAGTTATATAATTTAAGGATTTGATTTTATTTCTTTATTGGAGAAAATATGATCCTCATGAATATTTCGGTATTATTAGCACAATTAGTATATTACTTATTGATGATATTGAAACTGAACCCTAAAATTTAGTATTAATGGTATAGTAATTGGTGACATAATACTATTCATCAAATTTTGGTTATAGGGTCAAAATGAGTGTTTTGAAAATAATTTCATTCTTTTAGTTAGGTGACGGGGAGTAGGATCCCGCAAATTAATAGATCGGGATAGCATTTCTGGGACTGTTAAGGTGAGGGTCTAACCTTTTTGTTCTTTTGGGAATTGAACTTTCATCACTGCTCAAGATCTCTATGCCTATTCATTTGTACTTGATTATCTGTGTTGTTCTTGTTTTTTTTGCCTATTCGATGGTACTTGATTATGCTTCTTCTAACACCCAAACTCTTATTGTCTTGTCTATTTTTTATTCCGTATACCCTGTGAAGGTCTAATCTACATGTTATTTGTTTTATATACTTGTGAGGGTCTATTTACCTTTTTATTTTCTGGGAAGTGAATGATCCTTGATCTACTTAGATTTCTTGGATCAACTAAATTCCTTGATTTTGCTTCTGTTAAAATTGTTTATATATATATTATGGCAGCAAGAACTTTCATTGACTTATCAGTTATTGTCCAGTACAATTTGTAGTCTTGTCGGCATACTTGATTTCGTTATTTTGTTTATGTTAAAATTATTTGTATCCATTTTAGCAGCAAGAACTTTCATTGACTTATTTGTTATTGTCTAGTATAATTTGTGGCCTTGTCATTATACTTGATTTCGTTCTAAATATTATTTGTTTGGCCTTGTCGGCATACTTGATTTCGTCCTATATATCATTTGTTTGGCCTTGCTGACATACTTGATTATTGATTGTATCAATAGATACATATACAGGGAATTTATCTAGGCCAAGTGCCAATCCTAGAAGAATGCTTGGATTTCTGTTATATGCGAAGTTGTCATGCTTGGATTTTCTGTTATCTACCAAGCTGTCATGCTTGGGTTTCTATTCTGTTACGGAAAAATATGGAGAATTTGATTTGCATGTTTTGCTTTGGGTTTGTTTGAAATGTATATTATGCTAGGGTTTGTTTGATTCTATTTGTACTTTGTTCATGGAGCAATAAGGATGGAAAGGTTTCCATTTGTTGAAATTGATAATGTTTATGTTTTCGCATATTCGTATTTCTTATTGTAATATCCTGCTCATTGATAATTTGTTGCATACTAATTCTTTGATAGATTCTTTTGTCTCCTTATTATACTTCCCTTCACTATGTTCTTCGAACTTACCTTTTTGTTATCTTTTATTTTCTTCTCAAATATGATTAAGTGAAGAACAAGGGCTTATGACTTGGCCTGATGGGACTATTTTGTAATAGATTAGGTGATTATATGTACATATAGGTTCATCTAATCATTATGCTTTGACTTAGAGATGTTGTGATATGTTAAGTTTGAATCTAAGATCGATGGCATATATATATATTGTGTTTCATGAGATGACACTTTGGGCTTGCACCTAATTGTAGCCTAGAATTGAGATTGTAGAAGTGTTGAATGTTATTGGGAGACTTATGGCATGTAAATAAGGCACCCTGGTAGTGTTCTTTTAAGTTTGAAGTTTGTTGTTGCTATATGAGTCTTGTTGAAATTTTAGGCCCTATCGGTTATCTTTTATGCTTTAGTTTAAGTCTGAATTTGGTGGCACCTCAACTTAAAGGTTATCTTAAGTAGGGCACCATGGAGGATCTGGGAGATCTTGATGAAGAAGCACTAAATGAAGAAATTGCTATGGTTACAAGATGACTAAGGCAACTTAAGCAGAAGGCAGATTTAGAAAGACTCAAGACCTAGCTTTAGAAAGAAAAAAAATAAGTACCAAAAGCTAGAATAGATTATATGCCATGAATGTCATGAGGCTGGACATAGAAGGCTAGACTATCCTAAATTGAGAAGAAGTTGCAAACCAGAATGAAGTTCCAAACAAAGAGTCATGACAACAACTTCAAATGATTCTAATTTTGATTAATTCGACAATATAGATAATTGTTTAATGGCAGACAAATAGGTAACTTCTTATTCTGGAAATGATTCTGGAAACTTTAATTATGATCATGAGAGTACCGACTCTTTCAATATATACGATGAATGTCATAATCAACTAACTACATTAGAAATTGAGCTAAACTTTCTTAAAGATCAACTACAGAACTATTGATGAAAAATTAGAAATAGTTCATGTTTATAATAATATTTTAAAGAAAGCATTGGAGGAAAGAAGTAGGATAATTAAGAAAAATCAAGATTTAGAAAGAGAAATAGAAGCTCCTCTTGCAGAAAATTACTCACTAAAAATAGAAGGCTAAAAAGAAAAATACCTTAGATTGATAGAACATTTCAAAATTCCAGGGTTCGCCATGCTTGCAATTATGTTGGTCATGTATCTTATAAATGTTCATTGAAGAGACACATTGGAACTAAGTATGTATGAGTTAAAAATTTGACAAATTAGGACCTAGTAATATATATGGGTATCTAAAAACTTCAACATCTGTGATGTAGGAGCCAATGAAGAAATCAAGTGAAAAATGGTACCTAGATATGAATGTTCTAGACACATGATAAGAGATATATCATTATTTTAGATCTATAAGAATTCAATGGAGGAAATGTGTTATTTGCAAACAACACTAAAGGTAAGATCATTGGAAGATGAATGGTAGAAAAATTACTGAAACTTCCACTGAAAATGTCTGGTTGGTGGAAGGACTAAAACACAATATACTAAGTATCAGTTAACTTTGTGACACCAGATATCAAGTATAATTCAAACCCTCACTTTGCACTATTATGAAAGATTATGAAACTATCTTTATTGCCATTAAAGATGGAAAAGTTTATTTCATTGACTTGGATGATCTCTCAAACTAAAAGGTAGAATATCTCATTACATCAAAAGATCCTATCGGACATGGCATAGATGCTAGGTCATGCAAACATGAAATTACTAAATCACCTTGCTAAAAAGAATCTCATAAGAGGAATCCCTAATTTGAGTTTAGTAAAGGCAAAGTATGTGATGCATGTGTTAAAGGAAAATAAATAAAAATCTCTTTTAAACCTATTAATGATGTGCCATCTTCCAAATCTTTGAATCTTCTCCAGTTAAATCTCTTTGGGCCAATGAAAACCCAGTTGCTAGGAGGAAGCAAATGTGTCTTTGTAGTTGTGGAAGATCTCTCATGTTTCACTTGGGTATGTTTTCTCTCTCATAGAAATGAATCAATAAAATTGTTTATGCCACTTATAAAGAAAAGATAAAATGAAAAAAAGGTATACAATTAAAACCACAGGAAGTGAACACATAATGGAATTTGATGGTATGAACTTTAGTACGTTCTGTGATGAAGTTGCTTATGCTCACAATTTTTTTGTTCCTAGAATACTCTAACAAAATGGGGTAGTTGAAAGAAATAATAGGGTGGTAAATGGCGCGATCAATATTGATTAAATACAATCTCACAAAGTCCTTTTGGAAAAAAGTAATAAATAGGCATGTTACTTCATTATTAGAGTGTTTTGAAGAACATTCAACAAGAAGACACTTTATAAGCTGTGGAATGAAAAAGTTCCAAACATCTTGTATTTTTGAGTCTTTGTATGTAAATGCCATATTCTCAATGACAAAGATTCATAAGGTAAATTTGATTTAAAATTTGATGAAGGTATTTTGGTTGGCTATTCAATTCATAGTAAAGCATATTGAGTATTTAACAAATAAGACAAGGGTAGTTCAAGGTACTAGTCATGTTGTATTTGATGAAACTAATCCACTAGCTACCAAGGAAACCTTGAGCACTGAATCTGTAGGATTTGATAAAGTTATTGAAGTCTTGCATCAAGAGAAGGAAACTAAAAAGGAATATGAAAGTAATGAACTTATCACAAGTACTACAACTGGAAGTTCCAATGAGCATGGTGATGAAAAATTAAGAAAATTTAAACATGCTTCTAGTTATTTGATTGACAACATAATTGGAGACTCTCAAGCAGGAATTACCACATAGTTTAAGGAAAGATAACTACTAATGCTATTTTTATATCTCTTTTGAACCTAGAAACATCAAAGAAACATTAAAAGATGACTCCTCGAAAAGAAATAAAAGAAAAACTATTACAATTTGGCGAAAACAAAGTCTAGAACTTAGTTGAAAGGCCATTTGATCACTTTATAGTCAGAACTAAGTGGGTGTTTCGTAACATGCTTGACGAAAAAGATAACGTCATCAAAAATAAAGCAAGATCTCAACAAGAAAGTATTAATTATGATGAAACATATGCACTGTTGTATGTCTTGAGTCCATTTGCATGCTTTTGGCCTATGCATCTCCTAAAAATTTTATATTATTTCAAATGGATGTAAGAGTGCATTTTTAAATGGATAGATTAAAAAAGAGGTCTTCGTAGAATGAACCAAGTTTTAAAAATTCGAACTTTTCAATTCATGTGTTTAAATTGTCAAAAGCACTTTACAGTCTAAAACAAGCTCTCAAAGCCTAGTGTGAAAGATTTGAGTACCTTTCTTATATCAAAGGGATTTTGCATGGGCTCAATTGACACTACCCTATTCACCAAATATTCTCAAAATGACATTTTGTTGGTTAGTTCAAATTTATGTCGATCACATTATTTTTGGAGGAACTAAAACTGAACTTTGTGAAGATTTTTTCTTATGCATGATTAAACAAACTAAACAAACTGAACTTTCATGGTCTGCAAATTAAACAAACTCCCAAAGGAATTTTTCTATGCTAAGAAAAATACATGAAATAATTATTGAAAAAGTTTAGTATGGAAAATTGAAAAAATCAACTGTTTCTATGGCTCTGAACACTGAACTGGAACTTGGCCCATTTGAAAATAGTATTGATGAATCAATGTATCAAGAGATAATTAGGAGTCTCCTATATCTTACTACAAGTCGACTAGAGATACTATTTGCCACCAATCTCTATGCTAGATTTCAAGAAAATCCCAAGGAATATCATCTTAATGCAATCAAGCAAACTCTTCATTATTTAAAAGGATCTTTACACTTGGGTTTTTGGTATCCTCAATCAAACTCTTTTCTCTTGTTGGATTTTCTAATGCTGATTATGCAGGGTGTAAAGTTGACTGCAAAAGTACCACTAGAGCTTACCCACTTCTTAGGGAATGTCTTGTAAGCTAGTGTAGTAAAAAATAAAGCGTGGTAGCCCTCTCAACCATAAAAGCCGAATACATGGCCTTAGGTAATTGCTTCACTTAGGTAATCTAGATAAAAAAACACTTAGTGACTTTAGATTAAATTTCTCTTGTGTCTCTATTTATTGTGATAATACCAGTGCCATTAGTATTACTAAAAACCCTATTCACCACTCTCATGCTAAGCACATAGAAATTCATGACCACTTTATCAAAAATCATGTTGCTGATGGAAATATTTGTATAAATTATGTGACTACCTAAAATTAACTAGCTAATATCTTCACTAAACCTTTATATGAGGAAAATTTTTATTTTCTTCAAGAAAAATTAGGAATTACTTCCTGCATAATTTGAAATGTGTTAGAAAGGAAACTTATCATATTTTTGGTGTCTTTCCTTAATTGCATTAGAACTCATCTCTATTCCATGAATAATTTCAACTAATCTCTAAGAAGTACATATTTAATCTCAAAACAATATTTGTATTTCAAAAACTTAGCTATTCATGTTATCAGACCTATCTTCTTCCTTTTCCCTCTGAAACTTCACCAGTTCTTTCTCACTAGTTTACCATAATGGGTCATCCCTTTTTTTGGCATCAATTTCACAAGGCAACCCTTTTCCCTTCTTCGCCTAAAGATACTAAAACTACCCATCATTGTTGTCTTGTTGTCTCTAGCAGCAAATCTGAGCTACCACAGCCACCTAAAAGTCATCTTCTTAGAACATTTGCTCTTATACCAAACCAGCTCCACTTTGCTTTTCTGTAGCAAACTCTTTTACTCTTCACTCCCTAGGACGCTTGCTATTACCAAAACCCTTTCAGAAATCACCTTCATCTACTTCAGCAAATTTCACCAATTTTTTCTATCAAAATAGAGATTTTCTCTCCATTCCATCAAATATCAAGTTTTCAACTAACCACACCTTTAATGCCTTCACTTCCCATATCTAGAATCACAACATCAATAGGGGAAGAACAATTAATTTCACACACATTCCACCATCTCTCATCCTAAATAGGGTTGATCAAATGGTTGGCAAACTTTGATGAGTATTCATGAACCTGCAATCCTTTCTTGGTCTAACCGTTTTATTTTGATCTTACTTTTGAGGAAGACCTATTAATTAACTCTCTAATCCTTTACTCAAATATCTTGGGCACTCCTATTACTTTCACTATTGCAAAAATTAATCAATATTTAAGATTGAAAAATATTGGCGTTAAATTCTTTGCATTCGGAGAATGGTGTTCTGATAGTTCTTTTAATTTATCTCATGCTAAATCTCTATTTTGGAAAGAATAGTCTCCTAAACTCTCTAGGGGTGATGCTCCAAGAATGGTTCATGTTGATCACTTCTTTCATGCATAGATTATCACTCTCACCATATTGTTCAGTGTATCTAACATTGGGGGGTAGTGCTTCGATAACATGAATAGATTGTTTGTTTTTTCTTTTTTTCTCTACTTTGCTATAATAGGATAATATGTGAATGTTGGGTATCTAATTCTTCGCTATATCCATGATGTCCCAACCATTATTCCATAAACCTCCCACATGGCGTGTTTTAACCCATATTTCCAAAATGAAAAATATTTTCTTGAATTCTTCCTAGATTGAAGAACCCTATGTTGACTTAAAAAATTTAAAAAAGATGAAAATTTAATATGGTAAAGATGGTGTTTGGTTTAAGAAGACCTCTATTTTTGTTGTTGTTGCTCTAGCACCATGATGACATTCTTGCTGAAACACAAGGAAAAAAGCCTATCCACACTATTCCTGATTCCTTTCATGATATCTCTTTAGTTGCTTCCAATGTTGTTAATTTAAAGTGGGTAAAACCCTCACTAGAGGTTCTGATTGGTTAGATTCTCACTTCTATTGAAGTTTTTTCGACCTAGGTTACTGAAATTCATACTCAGCTCACTACACTTGCCAGAATAGTTGCCACTATTCAAACACAAGTTGCTGCTCTCCTCACTTCTCTTAATGAGAATTTTCACATATCTCACCACCGTATTTAAGACTTTGGACATGATATCAAGGCTTTTCGTCATATCTTTTGCAAAAGTTCTCATGGGCACTAACGTTTTTATGATGAAGGAGAAGAACCTTTTGTTACATCTACTGCCTTTTATGTTATTTAATGTCATTTTGACGCCTCTATGTTTTTATTGTTGTTATTTTGCTATCTAGTCTCTAAACTTGGTACTTGTTATTAAAACAATGTCTTTGTTTTGCTTGGTGATGATCTTATACATTTTGAACAATTGACGAATTGTTGATGCTTTGAACATTTGATGGGTTGTTTCAAATTATGAATTGTTGATGCTTTGAACACTTGATGAGTTGTTATGGATTAGAACTTTATTTACACTTGACAGGGGAGGCATTTGGCATTTTTTTTTCTTGAATAAGGGAGGCATTTGTTGAATAATTATCTAAAATAGGAGGAGGTGGCATTGCTTTGTTATTATAAAAAAGGGAGAGATTGTTAGGATTTCCTTCGAATTTGTTTTGATGATGACCAGTCTATACCTTTTATATTGTTTATATTAATGCCTTCCTTTTTTATGTTGCTTTGAGCTGAAAGGTCAAGTACTCCAGTTGAATTGAGTGATTTTGGGCTTAAGATCTGCAACTACGAACATATGTCAACTAGCTGAGAGGCCCTCGATTAAGGCACTTCGATGCTCAAGTTTGTTCCGATAGAGTAGAATATAGAGAGAGCATATAGTGAATAGTGTAAAATGGTATTACCTTGAGCGTGGTTGGGCCTGCAGTATTTATAGCTTTTGTGTGGGAGTGATTTTATCCAAGCACCCTTATCAGGTGTACTGATTTTATCCCATGCCAGGGGGTTGAAAGTCATTCCAGATTCTGATGCTGTGTTAGGTGGTTAAATCTCTTATTTTCCCAAATAATCGTGCCAGCAGAGGCACGTGACTGCCAAAGTTTTTGGCAGGGTTGTTAGAGTTGTTGGCAGCAGTTGCACCGGCTGCCACGTGTCATCAGAGTGTGCTCAACACATCAGATCAACATGCCTGATGGGGATTTGTGTGAACGCTGGAGGTCGATTCATGTCGACCAGACTCGAATGCTCGAAATCTTAGGGTGGTCTTTAGGTCGAAACAGGTCGACCACAGGCCTTACCCAATGAGGTCGATACTAGTCGATCAAATAGATATACACTTGGGCCTCGTGGGCTGTCTTGTTTGATATTGGGCCTGTTGGGCCTATTGGGCTATCTCATATCACTTTTATCTTGACAGGATTCAAATATAGCAAGTTACCCTTTGCAAATCTTTCCTTGTCTATGTTAACTCTGTTTCTCAAGCATGGTAGGAACTTAAAATTGCAAGTGATTATTGGCAAAAAGCAAAGATATGGCTGTCAATTGAAGAAGGAAAATGGCAGATTGTATGCTTGTGTATACAAGAAAAATATTATTCTTCTATAGCCTATTTAAGTGGTAAACCTTGTAGAAATATGTATGGTTCTCAATAGATAGGCCTTGAATGGCTTGTAAATAGTTGAGTGAGTGCTATTGAGTTGCTGTGATTCAATCAGGTATCTAGTAGCGCAAATTCTAGTTGATTGGTATTTTGTATCTTGTAATTGCTTATTCATAATTATAAAGTGCATATTAAAATTTTTTAAGTGTTATCACTTAGGTAGTTAATGTAGTTTTTGCCAAACCACTCTAAATTCTTGAGTCCCTTTACTTCGGTTTCCTTCTATTATTTAATCTTTCAATCTTTGCATAATTTAGCTTATATCACATCTCTTTTCTTCATCCATTTTGAATTCTATAAATTTTCAACATCCAATTCAAAATAAATAGAAAATTAATTTAATATGAAGAATAATATTATTATCTATAAAGCCCATAGGTTCGACTGGGTACAAATATTTAAATATGCCATTCAAGATAATGAAGGAATAAGTTTCAAAAAGAAAAAACAAAAACAACAATGATGGAATATTACGACTTTTTGTTGGTTTGATTGATCAACAGTTTCTATTTTAATCTCATGTTAATTCGTGTACGCAACTGTTTGATTCAAAGTACGAGAAGTAAGTGAATGCGAATGACGTATCATTTATATTAATTTTCATTTAAACAGGATAACTACTTGAAAGAGAGTAGAAGAAAGTATTCTTTCATCATTATAATAAAAATATTCTTCTTTCAGTTACTCCCCATAAATCATGTTAAATTTTTAATCCTTAAAAATAAGAAAGTGCAACAAGTAATTCTTTAAGTGACAATCACATGATCATCAATTAATTCGCTAACTGTTATTATCCTTGTGTTAGGTTGAAATTCAAATTCGAATTCAAATGAATTTTAGATGTATACAACAACAACAACAACAGTGATATAAAATTAATTTTTCAACTTATAACCTTATTTATTTTTTTGTCTTTATTCTATTCTAGAATTATTTCAGAATTAACCTTGTCTTTACTCCTTAATCTAACCTTATTACGGTACTACCCTTCCCTAAAAGCAAAAAAGATGAAAAAGGAGTGTACTACGCTGATGGTCGTGGTCGTGGAATTGCATGCTATTTCACGTTGAATTGGAATATAAATATTGGTAATCAAATTTGGATTTCAAGACTGATTTTCAAATTCGACTTATTGACAGTCCTATTGTTATGTATGCTAGAAATTTTAGGCCCTTGGCACACTTGGTGTGTTGCTAAAACTTTTATACCGCAACACAAATAAAATATTTATTTATTTATTTATTTTAATATTCATTTATCTTTTTAAATGCTATTATACTTTTTAATATCTTAAATGTATTTATTTAAAATTTAAGGTAGATAAAAATAATTAAGATAAATACAACAATAAAGAAAAGAAAAAAAGTAAACAATTGAAGAGAGAATAAAAGAAAAGAAACCTACTTTAATAATTATGAAGATTAAAAGATAATAACGGATAAATGTTAAGGAGAACGCTTAAAAACACAGTACAATTGTTTTACATATAATATAGATGCTGGTTTGAGTGACATTTTTATTTTGCATGCTCTGAAATTGTTTTCCTATATCAAGACCTGAATTTTAATTTAGCAGGTAGGCGTAGAGGGTGGTTTTGAAGTTATATTTGAAGCCTCTGCGGGCTCTTAATACGTCGTAATATTGTTAGTCTTCTAACTGAAGATCATGCGTGCTGTCACTGAATCACATAAACAAAGCCTAAGCAAGTCAAGAACTTGGCTTGCCGTCACCTGTCTGTATGCATGCAAAAATAAGCATCAACTGTTATCACATATACGAATATTTTTGTGCGGGAACTCACCTACTTTAAAGTAAATAGTAGTAATCTGAGTGTAGATAAATTACTTGTTTCTTCAAATGCAATTGGCTGTTTTGAGTTCTTGATTGCCATCTTGATGATCAAGTTATTATTAACGTGGATTGTGAGGGAAGGAAGGAGGGGAAGATGGCATGACTAAAGCTTGTACTTTTTTCAGAGTTTCCTGAGGATCATCGGCGGCAGCATCAACTTTGAGCATCCCTTCAGATTCATCAATCTGTAGCAAATCTAATTGAGACTGCAGGAGTTTAGCAGGCATGAAATGCTTCCCTTCTGCTGCTCTTTTCTCCAATCTAGTGGCAAGCACCCCTGCCCCAACACTTAACAGTACAAATTTTACATCACATACATAAGAACCTGCTATATAATCTGGGTATGCACATCTAAGAATTTCTCTGTAATGCTTCTGCAAAGCAGAACATCCAAGAATTACGGTTTCCCCATTTACCAAGCATTCTCTTAGGACATCACGTAAACTTTCAAGCCAAGGAATGCGGTCTTCCTCTGAAAGAGGGATCCCATTCTTCATTTTGTCTGTTTTCAAAGAAATTGACAAAAAGAAAGCATTATTATAGGCAATTGACACCATTACACCTCTAATTAACAACCTACCTTTGTTTGACAAGGGGTGGTAATCATCAGCATCAAGAAAGCGGCCATTTATCTCTTTTGCCAGCATCCCACCTATTGTACTGCAGAGGAGAAGACATAATACACCAAGTGAACATATAGAAATACATATGGAAGCTCATTGATGTAGTTAACTTAGGCCTGTAATAGCAAGAAAAGGGGAATTGAAGTGTAATAAAAAAAGAAGCAGGCAAGGAAAAGAAAGAATAAGAACATGTGACATTAATGATATACTCACGATTTTCCAGCACCACTGACTCCCATGAGCACTATAGCTGTTCCTGTGAAAAAGTAGTAGCAAATGGATCATGAGACAAGGAAGACATGGCAC
The DNA here is from genome assembly GCA_014898725.1 of Jacaranda copaia. NCBI lineage: Eukaryota > Viridiplantae > Streptophyta > Magnoliopsida > Lamiales > Bignoniaceae > Jacaranda > Jacaranda copaia. The sequence continues at coordinate 1,882,977 of JACGDI010005515.1, forward strand.
CAAAATGGAAAAATCAAGCATACAGATCTACAAATAAAGTTTGTTAGTAATAATTTCAGTATAATAGACAACAAGGAAATATAAAAGAACAGAAACATATGCAACCTTTATTAGATGCCATCTGTCAGTCAAATAATTAGCCGCGTGTAACTTATGAGATATGAAGATCAACTGATAAAATATGTTTCAAAAGCCAATCAGGACATAAATCTTTGCCAAATGTAAGAATTGGTGGCAACCCTGCAACTCAAGGAAGTTGAGAACATAAGATATGCCAGCTGGTATGCATATGATAAAGACAAAACAATTTTTAGAGAAGGTAAATTCATTTGCCTCAGAAGTCAGATGAGTTATTTATGGTGAAGAGGGAACGAGAGAACTTAAATACTAATACATATTCCAAGTCATAGTACTGCATATGAATACAATAGCGAAGCTAAAACTCTGCAGACTATTGATTATGCCCATAAAAAACTAAATATGTATATGTTGCTATCATACTTCTGTGAGGCCATATTACACGGCAGCCAATTAACAACTTTCAGCGTCCAATGCATTTCTAAAGGATAAGAAGGATTTTGCCACTGATTACAAATTAGTAGAAGGGCAACCAGTGGAAGAAGAAGAAAAAACAACAGGTGGCTTTGATGCAACCATATCACATTTTTTCACATGAACAACCATGTTCATCTTGGCAACACACCATTAGCTTAAAACTCAAAAGATCCTGGTCGATAAAACTATCAAGGTTTGATCACATAATACTAGAGTAGTATAGTTTCCAAGTTGCTTTGTATTGGAATGGGCCCATATAAGCAACCCCCGTTTTGTTCAACTAATAAGCAGAAGAAATGGAAGTGGGATTTAAAAAGAAATTATCTGTCCCAGAGTGTCGTCTAGTTCAAAAGATCACCCCCAAGACTTCCACAGAAACACCCAAAAATCATTCAGTTTTGCAAGCAAACAAAAATCTCTCCCAAATCATTCCCAAATTACGTCTCGGTTTCCTAATCATAGAAACTAAGTCATCGAATCCCAGTATATGTCATCAACAATTCCAGAAAATTAGCCTTTTCACGGTCAAAAAATAAATCTTGATCAACATCATCACAGGGTTCACACAAAAGTTTTCTAGTTAAAAAGGTAAAATTAAAAAAAAAAAAAAAGAACAATGAAAAATCAGATAATCCTACAAAGGCACATCACTGGAAGATCCTAAAAGGAAGCTAAGTAGAAAATAACAGCACAATCATATAATAACTTTTACGAACTAGCTACAAAACAGCCTTGACGTTGGAATAGTAAGCAACGATTAGACTAGACGAACCTCAAACATTGAGGTACAACTTTGCCAGAAAACAGTAAATCAGTTGATGGGCTTCTTCAATTAGTTCTTGGGATCGAATTTGGTTCTCCTTACTGTCCAACGGGGATGGCAATCATTGGTCTACTTCTTCAACTGCTACTGCTTCTTCTTCCTCCCCTTTCTTTTTTGCTTAAAAGTAAAAGAATCGGTTGGCCTAGCAATAAATAGGGGGACTGATAACGGAATAACTTTTCACGTTTTCTCGCCAGTAAAAAGCACATGCGCGTGACTAGGATAATATCCCCTAGTCTAGCCTAATCCATTAATGTCGCGTTTGATGTAGGATAATATAAATCTTGATAGAGATTGTAATATTAGGACACAAATTGAGATTAAAAAAATTATTAATGTACTGAATATTAAAGATTGACTATCAAACAGCTGCCACAATATTTTTCTTAATCTCTATTTAAGTATTTAACATGCAGTATTGTCTTTGTAATAATAAACTTGCCCTTGGTAAAAACTTTTACCCCTAACTCATATGAAAAAGTCTTCTCATTCACATGACTTAGAGTAGTAATCCCCAACTCCTCATCTTAAGACCCATCTAATCGAGATGAAATTCAATTATGGTTTTCAATTAAAATTACAGTACAAATAGAAATGATAATGGGGCAAGTTTAGCTAAACTCATACCCCACCCTTCAAGACCTTAACCCACCCCATCCTACCCCATGTTGTCCCATTAGTAATTCGTTAATCCAAAAAAAATTAAAAAAAAATATAACTAGTTAGTAAAAATATCAAATCAGAACAAGTTGACAACAATTGAAATCTAAATTTCAGGTAGAAGGATGAAAAATCCATGAAAACCATATAAGATTCTAGAAGCAAAATATGAGGCAAGAGCAAAATTAAAATAAAAAGAAGCACACACATCCAAATTTTATACATTCGTGGCAACAAGCATAAACAAAAAAAATACTCAAAATTTTGGGAACTCTAAATTATTTAAATATTATTCTTAATTTAAAATAAATTATATGTAATACACTTATTATTATATGCATATTTTATATGGAGCATGTTTGGGGCGGGTTATGAGGTGGGTTAGATAAACCCCATACTCCATCCCAAATACATCATATTATTAAAATCATGCCCCATATCTTGATCCATATCCCGTTAAGCCACCCCAAATCCATCCCATTTGGGATAGGTTGAGAATGGGTCCGGGTTTTGACTAGCCTTATTGCCATCCCTAAGTATAAAGCTTTTTACATACAAGCTAAGATTCTATTTAGGTGTTTCACTATGTAATTAATAGGTTGTTTTGAAATGGTCTTGCCGACCTTTGTTGCAGTTGAAAGAATCAAAAGCTTTTAGCTGGTAATCTAGCAACACCGAGAAATAGGTATTCATCTCATACCAAAATTTTCTTTTTGGGGTTGCCATACTATGGATGGACTTGTGTTGTATTGTGCACTCTAAAAACCATATATGATAAACCACCATATTGTAGCTTTATTAGTTGTACTTTAATTGTCAATGTGTGGCATTTTCTTTTATGCATCACTTTAGAAATGTTGATTATGGACTTAGATGTGTTGGGATTATGCCATTTTAGCAAATAATTTGATCCATAAATAGACTTTCTATACATTCTCAACAGTAGATAATTGTGCCATACCTATTCTTGTTGTTCAGTTACAATTTGGTCGAGTGGTTGGAGGAAATTTCTTTTATTATATGGTTTTATTAAGTCGCTTGCAAGTTTTATATGTGTTGTAATATTTATATGCAGTTTATATACATTATATTGTATGTTAATTTTATCGTTTGGAGTTAATCTGTGTGCTTAGTTCTATATGGGTGTAATAATTTATACAATCATATTGTTGAAAATCATATGTATGCAATGATTCTAAAGTTATTGCCTCAATGCCCTGATTGTGGAGGTCTAATGGTGCTCCCATCAATCTCACACTCATGTAATTTATGGCCTCAGTTATTGAATCTTCGTAACCCTTACATGAAATTTGTAATGCTCCTTGGTGGTTGTGTTGGATGTGGTAGCATTATCATCGTTGATTTTGTTGGGTTGTTGATAGGTTTAGTGATTCAAAAGATTGTATTTTAATGGCTTCTATGTATGCATAGGTAGTCATGAAAATATGTATGTAATGTACCTTTATGATCAAGTATGGATGTATGGGCTCCTTTTATAAAGTTTGTTATCAACTAATGTGTTTTTTGATCTGTAACTTTATTTTTGAACCTTGAATTTGGTATATAAAACATATCGCTTTTGGTTATACTTATATGATCATTAGCTGGTGCAAGGAATATACTTTGATATCATAGCTGAATGTTGCACACTTGGTAATGCATACGAATCCATTTTGGATTGTAATCTTGTTTGTAATAGGCATGTCTTATTGCAAGATTATTAGGGCCTAAAATATTAGGATGGTTGGATATTTTGTCATTAAGTTAAGGACAAAATATATATGTATTGGGGATAAGTTAGTAATAAGTAGTATATGTGGTTTGTCCTTTATTTGACAACTTTGGACAAGCCAAGTTTTCTTGTACACATGGTTGCTTATAGAAACAATTTTAGGTTACCTTCTTCATAATTGAAAAAAAAAAAAGGACAAAAGAATAAACTGAGGATTAGTGTGGCAAAAAATGATATGTATAGCCTATGATATTAATTATTGCTTGCTTGACTTTTGGATGTTTTCTACTTGCAGATTCTCTAAAAGTAAGCTAAATCTATGCAAATTACAACCTTACACCTAGCTGAAATAAAGGAAAATTTCAAAATCTCATCATGCATATTTAAGCCTTGCGCCTTATGATGCATCAGATACATGTGACTTTGGTTGCATATTAGACAATTTTATCTATCTAAATACTTAATTGAAAGGATAGCTCATATGAAAGGTTGTGCTTGGTGTCATTTGCTATCACGTGTGGAGGCTATCATAAGCTCAATATATATTTGAATCTAAGCATTAGGCTCGTTCTTAGAAAGTGTGCTAAGCGTATAAATTATCTCATTTTGTGTCAACTAAAAAACACTTCTATACAATCATCTCATGGCTCCATGAAATTCCCAAATTGAGGATATTGACAAAGAGTTCATCAAGTGACTCGTGGAGTATGCTTTATTGGATGGAAATTTTCTCAACCGCTTTGATGTTTTTGTCATTCGTTCTTGCATTCACTTGGTGAATGTTAAGTTCAAGACTGATTTTACTTTTAAAGATGCAAGCATGCAATTCAAGAATCTACAATAGAGACATAATTACCATATTTGGGTTCTTTATTTATCTCTTCCCAATTACTTTTGATGAGAAAACAATATTGTGATAGCTAAAGCTTACATTTGGGACTACATTACCATGGCAATATTTGCTTTAAATTTCAATGCATTTTTCCCCCATTTTTATTACGTGTTTATTACTTGGCTAAATTTACCTATTTCCAGTTTAATTTGTACATAGAGCTAATTTATATGTTGGTTTTGTAGATACTCACTTTTGGAGTTACACATGATGAAATGAGAAGCTTAGTGGTTTGGGTTAAGTGATATTTTTTGCCCTCCTAAGCTAATTAACCTTTTTGGAGAGCTAAACATAACACAGATTTCTGACCATAATTGTACCAACCTAATCAAAACAGTGAACAACAGTATCACCCTATTGATAGCTACTCATGAACATGTTGAATGCTAACTTGTGTCATCATCATTTTGGAGTAATTTGGCTAAAGTTTATGGGCATGATGATATAAGTCAAGACTCGATGATGTTCACCAATCATATACCATCTCTGACTCCACATGCCAATCCAATTTCTAAAATTTATGATAGCCTATGGATAGAAGAAGATGATAAGGAAATGTTTGGAATTATTAACCCTTCCCCAAGTGGATGTCCAACAAGCTTCCATGCGTCTTCCTCCAAACATGTTCCCATCCTTATGCATCAAAGTTGTTATCATAATATTATATTCATGTAGCCCATTGCTCATTTATTTGAATAAATGGTCAAAAACATTATTGCTCTATAGCTTAGTATTACTGGTGATGTTTTTTGCTTTGTAGTCAATGTGTGCCCCATTATCATAATACAGTCTGTAGATATTTGGTAAAATCATCTTGCATTTATCATATTATGTATATTGTTCCGATATAAATCATTTAGTTTCTCATTTACTTTTACTTTGGTATATAAATAATTTTTATTGGCATAAATGAGAAACAAAATTCGCACTAAGGCATAAATGAGAAGCATACACTAGATATGTCAGTAACATACAAATACTACTACCTTTACAATAATTTTGACACTCAAGATGTGCTTAGGCGTAATTTGTGTGCACCCAAGTGCATCCTCATGTTTAATATCATGTAAAGCCAATTGCTTTTGTGTTAGGGCACAACCAATTTACACCCTCGTCTAGTGTAAGGACCACTACTTTCTATCATAATTCTGATCATGCAAAGGCTACTTCCTTTTTCCACAAATTTGATGATGAGGATATGCCGGAGTGCAATATGTGAGTGAGTGTGAGCCGAATTTGGATTTTATTTCTTCTACAAATTAAATTTAAAAAAACAAATTGATATTCATTATTCATACACAATAAAAGGTGGCAATGTTTCACTTTTAATGATCCCATTACTGATGATGTTTGTAAACCAAAGTTGTCTTTATTCACATTTCAAAAATATTGCAAGAATCATGTTTTTTAATTTTCAAGTGACCCCCAAAATTACAAGTTTCAAAACATGATATGTGAAACAAGAATTTTACCATTCCCTTTGTAAAAATTCTTCCTATATGACAAAAAGTCCAAAACCAATTCAACTGACATGTAAAATACGACTTATCAAAGGCTACATCATTTCTTGAAAGAAATTATTTATCTTACATCCCATCAAACTAGTTATGGCCAATTAAATAAACAACTTTGGGCAAAAGATTCACGAGAGTGCCAAAATGTCAATAGAGAGTTATGGCCAATAGTCAGTGCAACAAAATACAAGAAAAAAGTACCTACACTAGAAATGACATTGGAAAGTTCAATGAAGAGAATTATTCATGTGGCTAAAATAAAATAAAAAGTTCCAACATATCTTTCAATATAGACAATGTCAATTTTCTTACAAATACATTAGTTAAAAGAGTCACGTGTCATTAAGATTACAATTGAATAGAGGTCTCAAAAGATGCTAACTAAAACAACAAAAAATGAGGTTGGCTATAAACAACATGTCGGGTCTAAGACAAAAAACTTTATAATGCAAGTTCATGACATTACTTCCTCAACAATTCATATTTACTCCTAGATTTCGTGTTTGGCTGCACCAAAAACATAATTTTATATTTTACATAACCATAAATAGTGGCATACTTGGATGTTAAAATGCTATGTTATAAATCAAAATGACTAGGGCATGCTAATATACCCAATTTGAGCGCAAAGTATCATATAGTAGCAAGTGCACAAAATGAGCTCTTGCCTTTTTGTTTGTTCCTTAAAAAGCATCCATGTCCACTTTGTTATGAGCTAGATGATAATTAGTAGTGATCGAATCATCCAAAGATAGATTTGGATTTCAGTGGGTATTTAAAATAAAGAAGTTCTCAATAAGGAGTCTAAGTTAAGTAATGACAGTGGTGTATGGGTTATTTTGCTAGGGAGATTTCCAAGGGTTGTTTTTGTGTCTTCTAGTAGTGCCCTTATCATCTTCTCAAAGTCAACGTTACATGGTTCGATCCTCTTTTGCTTGCTAGAGGAAGATGCCTTTTCCTTTAAACTTGACTCGAATGGTGGAGTGACAAACACAACATCATTTTCAGCATTATTTTCTATGATAAATCTAGCAATCATCTCGACATTCTCAGCTGACTTCTCTTCATTGTGTGTGTGAGAACCATATAATAACTCTTGAACAATATCAACCACATCAAATGATTGCTCATTGGTTGCCCTGTCATTTTCAAGTATCTCTACCTAATTATTAGGTGTAGTTTCCCTCTAAACTTGGCTGCATTAGGTTGTACCTAATCAACATGGAGGTGGACATAAGCACTCTTTGTATGCATAATTGTAGAAGGAAAGTGAATGGAGAATATAAATTAATAGAAATAAAAATTTATAATATCTATCTTGACGTATTTAGCCTAAATTAAGTTGAACTCCATAATTATCACATGTTTTGTGGGGGTCTATTGTAGCTCCACCACTTCCATTACAACGTAGTATGCCTTTTAGAGTAGATCACATCTTTTTCCCTACTTATAACTTGATTTTACATTTATTATGAGGATGCCACTACTAAGGAATTTCTCGCCCATCAAAGACTCTAGTATAACCATGTCACCACCCTTAAAAAAGATTCATTGCAATGCCAACTACTTGTTTTCTTTAATGCAAGTATTAGAGCGTTTTCCTTTTGGTGGGTCCAAAAATAATATGGGGTAGAGGCTACTTTACTTGATCTATCTATGCTATGAGAGAAGCACCTAGATTGCGTCATAAACTGATGATAACAATGTTATTTAAGAATAATAACAATTAAGATGAATAGATGTAAAGGTTCACAATAGGGAGTTCATACGTGCACATATAAATTAAACACATAGATGCATATTTCAAAAATGAAATTCAAGCAATGTAGTTTATATTTATCTATCAACCAACAAACAAATATTTGATTTGAAATATTAATTTAATTTTTAGAAGGGAAAGTAGGACCCAAAGTGTCAAAACAAATAAAGACATAGACTCTTTGCACATAATACTTTAGAAAAGTATACGCTATGTTCTTTTATGTTTTCCTAAAAAAAATTTCAATCCCTAGAAAAATTTCAAAATGAATGCACATTCTTCAAATTTTCTTCCAAAACATTCAAATTTTATCCCCAAAAAACCCTACCAATTCATCCAAAAAACCATACACTTTAAAAATCATATCTACCTTTTTATTTTCTCACTCAACCTATCATATCACTTATTTACTTATTACTCTCTCACTTCACACATCCACACACACACACACACACACACACACACACACACACACATTTACATATATGAAAATAATAAAATTTTACTAGTTAAAAAATTCTAAAACTTATGTTTACAAATTTAATTAAATTGATTATCAAAAAAATGAATTAAATTTAATTAAATATTACTTATGTTATTACTAAATAATTCATTTATTGAATAACATATTAAATTAATTAAATTTTCTTATTAATTAAATAATATATTAGTTATATTTAATATTTAATGTATTAATGAAATTTATAGTTATTCATTTAATAAATAATTTAAGATGTTTTAATTTGATATAATAAATAAATTAATCCTCTTCAAAAATATTCTTCATTAAATATTAATCTTCACATTTATTTAAAATTATAGCAAAAAATTTGATTATAGGGAGATATTTATATAATAATCTATTAAGTTTAATAAATTAATATTAATATGCTTAAAGTAATTGTTGAGAGAAATAATTAATTTTATGTGAAATTATTTGATTATTACTAAGTATATATTTACTAAATAATGTATTAATTAAATAATAAGTAAAATTAATTAAATAACTTATTAAATTAATTAAATTAATTTATTTAAATAATTTATTATTTATATAATAATTATTTTTCATAGTTTATGTATAATTAAATATTACGTCTATTTATTTAATAAATAATTTAAGATGATGTAATTTCATATAATATAATATTATTTATTTATTTTTAATTTGATGAATCGTTATTAAGTCTTATATATAAGTTATTAAAAAATTATTTTATTTAAATAAATAACTAAGTTTGATTTATACATAAATTGAAAGTAAAAAATAGTTAAATAATTATATTTTAATTAATAAATAATAATTAGTTTATAATTAATGTACTGTAATTAAATTTTTTTTATAAGTCGATATTAACAATTATGATATAAACTAATTTTTTTTATAATTAATATATAACTATGATTTCATGAATAATTAATATTTATTAATATATATTTCATTCCAAATAATACATCATTTTCTAATGTTAAATTTATAAAAATATAAATTTTAAAATAACTAACTAACTAAATTAATTAAACTCATGTTTCAATCATTAAATACACACACACACATATCACCAATCTATTATAAATATATATATACATGTAATAGATAAAAAAAAAAATCACTTTTACCTTACAAACTTAACAAAAAAGCAACTAATTTAACATCTACAGTAAAGTTTGTCTCCCCGTCAAAACATAAAGAAACATACAATTCATTCTCAAATCATTTTCCTTATTTCCTCAAAACAAAAAGAAATGCTTGGCGCATTCTCCAAATTTTCACCCCAAAACCCATTTCCCCAAAATTGTTTCTTCAAAATGCCTAAAACGTAAAAGAACATGGTGATAGCTAAACTAGGACTTAAGTGGTCATTCATGTTCAACATGTCTCTTCCTATCAATTGGACATATTATACTAAGATATAGAATGAGTTCCTCTCCACAATTGGTATATATTGGCAGCCAAGTTATCGTGCCAGTTGCTCTACTTTAACGAGCTTTCAACCATGTTAATATGGTTGACATCCAAATGTTGAAGGCCCTCATTACCATCCAACATATTATCTTTGAATGGGTTAATAAGCATCAATGAATGAAAGTAATTGTGCAGAAGTGCACAAGCTAAGATTATCATACAAGTGCTCCTTAAGACATCTTATCGCCCCTTGAGAAGTCCAAATGCTCTCTCAATAACATTACATGCCCTAACATGCTTCATGATGAAATCTTCATGAGGGTTTTGAGGTGCCAATACTCCATCCTATCAGTTATCAAAGTGGTATATGATGTTGTGTATGGAGTCAAAAATCCTTCATAATTGGTATAGCAAGTGTTAGATAGATAGTATTTTCCTTTAAAAAAAAAAATGATTGACATCAGTTTATATTAATGTTTGTGACACAACAAGATAGAAGTGGGATAAACAAAATAAATAATAAGACATACCAATAGATACTTTTAGGCCATTTGTGTTGGTATCTTTTGGGCCATTTAGTTTGTTAGCAGCTATGTGTAACACCATACTATCTATTGCAGAGCCCTCTCATTTGACAAGAACATATGAAATTTCTTTTGCAGTTGCAAACACCAAGAATATTTACTGAAATTTCACCCTTCCTAGACCTGTAACATGTTTGTTTGCTTGCTAGTACACGAATTAACACATAAATACCATCAACAACCCTAAAATAAGCCTACAACATAAAGATGACAGTTTCACCAAAATTATAAATTCCAAAATTTATTTGATTTAATTTTCTTATTGTTTATTTAAAATTAACTTAAAGAAACTTCAAGTTTCATTAGTACATTCATCGTTGACAAAGAGTAGTGGAATAATCTTTTACAGCTGCTTTAAGATATTGTTTGAAGTACCTGTTAATTATCTAACTGGATCTTTTAGAATCATGTTGCACAATCATATTCTTCTTTTGATGGGCTAGAATAGACAAAAAATGACGACCTTTTTCAGAAATGCTTACAAAAGAACCCTTACTTGTTTCATTAAATAACAAAGCCTCCAAAAGGAATTTCTACCTAGTCACAAATTATCGAAACATGCTTAATTGTTGAGTTCCATAATATCTCTCTCAAGTATTTCAATTTGATCTAGTATATTAGAAATGATGCTCCACCTCCTAAAGATCCCAACTTAGTCTATCACCCCCATCTTCCATAATGTATATGACAAGCATGATAAAGCAAATACATACACATAATTATTTGGGGGAAAAATACATGAATCCATATCAAAATATAAATTTTGCTATTCTAATCTATGCGATTTTCCAAGAACAACCCTAAAATAATACTAACGCGGAGTGATTAAACTTCAATGTGAAGGAAAGTCAAACATACAAGGAATGTACATTTAAAAAATTTAAGAAAATCAACCTAAATAAAAAGTATACAATTTCATAATGAAGTGATATTAATCCCCACCATTTCAACAACACCAAGAAATAATACATAACAATAAATACCAAGAAATAGTACACTACCAAGAAACAGTACACTAACAATCCAAATCACAACCATACACAACAAAGTCATGGCAAACAATAATTATACAACCATACATTACATTATCTACAATACCTTTCATAGAACTAAGAGGCTGTTAGTACCAGTTAAAATTAATAGCTAATATTTCAAAAGAAAAAGGAGACAAAATACGAATAGAAAACTCCAGAAATTGATCAAATAGACGATTCACTGCTAAAATTTAATATTAGCAGGAGAGGATGCACCTTGATTGCACCAAATATCTTAGGAATTAAGTGAAATTCATTAGAAGCAAAGAACTAGGGTTCGACATTGGTGGTGATAGGGGGAGGCAAAAATTGATTTTTTGATTTGAGATGGGTTGGAGAGAATATTGTCTTTGTTCGAGGGCATAGATAGTATAAGTCATGAATTGAAAGGGTAAAATTGATTTCTTCATTAAAGTCTGATTTGTAATCGTGCCCCCACACCCACTACTCCAATAGCTAGTAATCTCATCTAAAGTTGGGGGCTTTAGCTAAAATATAGTCTGGCCTATAAATCTCATAATGCAAATCAAATAAGAGATTACTCCACATTGGAGGCCTATATGCTAATAACAGAAATCAAACATAAATATTTATCTTTCACTTACATAATTATTTTGATTTGGATTATCTAATGTAATGTTTTTGAAAGTTTCACAATAGAATTTGATGTGCTATAATTTATTGAAGGCGAGATAGGCATTATGATCTATAATCAAAACTTCAAAGCATAAAATAACTAGTGCCTACAATCAAAATAGGGGTCAAATCATGCCATGGATTCAAATTTAAATAGAGGATTACCTTGATAAGAAAATTCGAGAAGAAACAAGTGAACACTTTACTGGTTCCAGAATTTGCCTGCTCGAGGCACAATGAAAGGATTGCGATGATTGCCCTACCATATCACCTCCAAATATTTTGAAAATATTATTGTAGATAGCCAACCCCTTGGAGAACCTCTAGTATAAAATTCAGATCGATTGACCAGTCAAAACATCCTAGAGAAAATCACAAAGTCACATCTTGCGCAGGAAGCTCTCCAGAAACAAAGCAAGGTACATGTCTTGCCTCTAATGAAATAGTCTACACACAATGAGACTTCCTAATTCTCTAGTTCATGAGCTAAATAGAACCAGATAATTGATGATGGAGGCTGAATTTTGGGTAGAAAGATGAAGAAAGAAGCTTATCCTTCAACAAATAAAATGCTAGCTTGCAAATGTTTTGGAGGCAAATAAAGAATCTAATTCTTCACACCAAATGTGATATGCACGACCTCCTCTCTCTATATCTATATATAGAGGCTAAAAACGTGTAATGCCAAGTTGGTATCACATAATGCATGAGGGGGGGGGGTGGTCAAGTGGGGTTGCTTAGGTGGTAAAATTTGAATTCAAATCTCATTTGCATCTTAATTACATTTGCAATCTCATTTCAAATTAATTTAGATGCTATCTCAAATATCATTTGAGTCTTCCCTCCAAAATTCATTCTTCCTTAATTAATCAAATTAAAATCTTTAATTTAATTAATTATCCTTTGACTTAACTCTTTAAGTCAAACTAGCTTAACTCCTTAAGCTAAATTCGTTAACTTGACCAATTGATGGTCATGTTGGCGCCAATAATTTACTCCTTAATTATTAGTTTAATTTAACTCTTAAATTAGTTGATTAATTTAATATTTAAATCAATCAAGCTAAAATTGACCCTCAAAGTTGGCCTTCAAAATCGATCCATTAGGAGACACCATTTTCTAACACATTAGAAAATCTCCCTATTAATCAGGAAGTTAATTAGATGTTGTGTGTGACCTAATAAGTTCTACCATTTATTGGATATAGGTTCACAACTCCTTGTGACTTTTGAATATTTTATATTCATTCTAGTTTAAAATGCCTTTTAAACTAGTTAACTTAATTCAATTAATCTCATTAATTGAAGAGTACCTAATCTCCATGGTCGATGTCTAACCTCAAGCTCATGGAGCCCAACTAACTTACCGAAATGAATATTCAAGAGAACCATCATCGCTCTACGCGTGCCATGCAAATATAGTTCTTCCATCTCTTATCTCCCAAAAAAGGCCTAAGGCAAGATATTTGTCGACTCCCTAATAGCCTCAATACTATGTCTCTATTCTTAATGTTCGATCTCTGTTGTGTGACCTTTCCATTGAAAAACTTCTTTTTCAAATTTTTGCACCACCTTGAGTAAGGATTTTTGGGAATCAATCATCATAGAACATATAAGAGATGTACTCGTCCTTCACAATGGCGAAGAGTCAAATCCCATCTTAGATCTCACAAGCCTCCATGCTAAGTAGCTCATACCTAATATCAACCTAAAAGACCTACTGGGTAGTCAAGGATGAGTCAAAGCAAGAGGACCAGACACAAGGTTACCATGGATCCTTAGATCAGAGGACTAATAATATGCACTAGCGTAAACAGGAGAACTAACCACTATTGACTTATCACTTTGGCTATCTAGTGGATTCTTCAATGGATCTTCAGTGCCTTTTCTCTAACAAGTACCAACTAACATGCACTCGCATCTCATATAATTGCTCATGGAATGGAGCAATCTCCTACCCTTGGATTTATGCATGTTAGTGCAAGTATATTTGGATCTAAGATGCCCCATCTCATAAGATCATATAACTTGAAAAATTTAAGATCACGATCATGTGAGACTTATTCCATGGTCACCAAACTATGTCTCACAGTTATAGATGATCTAAGGGCTTCATTCAAATGCTAGTGGAGTGAAATAAAGCATAAAATGAAGATGGCCATATCAAGAATATCATTCAATCAAGATTGTAGCATGAGTGAAATAGTTTACAAGATCAATCTTATTGGCTTGCAGGGTACTATTCTAACAATCTCCCACTTGCCTTAAAGTTAATGCCATGTGGCCTTAAGACCCATCTTTATAAGATGTCCTCCAAAGACCTTTTGCTTTTAGAGGTTAATATAGTGGTTTTACTATATTCTCTTCTGAGGCAACTTTCATCTACTCAGTTGTTACCTCTATCAATTGATATCATATATCAAATGATAACACATTTAATGTGTTTGGATCACTAATGAGATCTTAGCTCAAGTCCTAAATTATCCTCTAAAGACAATATAAGTCTCATACATGCTAAGCACTTCATCCAAACCTTGGATGAAGTTTTTTATCCAAACACCTTCCTTTGTGGTTTTCAAAACCACAAAGTATTTCACCTTAGTGGTTATCTAGGCCATGGTGTCTAGTTGGAACTTTTTTAACACACTATGCCGCCATTAAGGTAAAATATGTATCCTAAAGTGGATATTAGGTCATCTATATTAGATTGAAAACTAATGTCCAAAAACTCCGAAGTTTCAATTCTCCATTGCCATATACTAAAAATAGATCTTTAGTTTTTCTCAAGTACCTTAGGATTATTTTTACGGTTAACTAGTAACTGTCACCAAGATAGGATTGGAACCTACTCATAACGCTTAGCGAGTGTGCCACATCTAGTCTTATACATTGAATGACATACCATTATGCTCCATTTAGTGGATGCATAAGGTATGTGGGATATTTTGTGTCTCTCATTGATAGTCTAAGGGGCCATAGACTTGGAGAGACTATAATCATGTCTCAAAAAGGAGGAATCCCCTCTTGGATTCTTCTATACTAAACCTCTTTAGTATCTTGTTCAATGTATGGGATTTGGGAAAGCCCTAGCATCCTCTTGATCTCGCTCATAGATATGTATTCTTAATACGTAGGATGCATTTCCCAAGTCCATTATGGAGAATTGTATAGACAACTATGCTTTAGTACACTCTAACATTCCTACTTCATTCCTGATGAGAAAGATATCATTGACATGAAGTACAATAAATTGTTTACTATTCTTACTAGCCCATTTATACACACAAGGTTCATACACCTTTTTAACAAAGCCAAGCAATTTGACTATCTTATAAAAAATGTATGTTCCAAGTTTGGGACACCAATTAGAGTCCACAAATGGATCTCTGGAGTTTGCAAACCTTGTGCTCACTTTTCTTGGATGTAAAACTTTATGGTTGCTCCATATAAATTTCTTCTTCAATGTCACTATTAAGGAAAGTGGTTTTCATATCTATTTGCCATATCTCATTGTCATAATATATAGCTATATCAAGTAGAATCTGAATGGACTTAGGCATAGCAACCGGTGAAAAGGTTTTCTCAAAGTCAATACCGGGTCTTTGAGTGTAACTCTTTTCCACTAGTCGTGCCTTAAAAGTCACCACTCCTCCATCTACCTCAAGCTTTTGTTTATAGATCCACTTGCAACTAATGGAAACTATTTTCTTTGGTGGATCTACCAAAGTCTATACTTTATTGGAGTACATAGAGTCCATTTCGAATCTCATGACTTCAAGCTAATGTCCTGAGTCTATGTCCAACATAGCTTCCTCATAAGTCTTTAGATCTCTATCTGATTAACCCATCTCATGAAGAAATTTGAACTCTTTAAGTTACTTCTTGATCCGGTCTAACCTTCTTAGAGGTTATGTGTGAGGCTCTGTGATATTTATTTGTTTCTATCACTTGTCTTGAACTTCACTAAGTTCAATTACAACGCCTTTTCTATTTTATAGAAATTTATTTTCCAAAAAGGTGGCATTTCTCAAAACAAACACGTTTTGTTCTGAGAGATCATAAAAATAATAACCCATAGACTTTCTATGGTATTCTAAAAACTTGTGCAAAATAGATCTACTATCCAACTTATCTCTCACTATCTGTCTCATGTAGGCAAGAGATCCCCAAACCCTTAGATAGTGGTAAGAGGGTGCTATGCTATGCTATATCTCATATGGTATTTTTGGCAACAACTTTGAAGGTACTACTCTTAGTAACTTCACTGTCGTCATTAAGGTGTATCCTCAAAAGGATATAGGCATATCAAAGAAGTTTATTATGGAATGTACCATGTCTAACAAGGTACAATATCTCTTCTAAGCTACTCCATTGTGTTGGGGTGTGTCAGGTAGAGTCCATTGAGAGAGAATCTCATTCTCTTTTAGATAATCCTAGAATATGGTACTTAAGTATTTTTTTCTCTTGATCCAATTGAAGGGCTTTAATACTAAGTCCATTTTTCTTTTCTACTTCATTTGTATACTCTTTGAACTTTTTAAAGGCCTCAAACTTGTACTTCATAAGATACATTTGTTTGAATTGACTATTACCATCAGTGAAAATGATGAAGTAAGAATAGCCTCCTCTGTCACTAACTTTTAGTAATCCACAAACATCCATATGAATCAAATCCAAAGAATTTGTGGAGGGCTCCATTTTTCCTACAAAAGGAGCTTTGGTCATTTATCTCTTCAAACAAGCTTCACAAGTAGGAAGGTTCTCAATGCCATTAACATTTAGTGCTTTGAGGGCTTCTAACTTGTTTATCCTAGTTTTTGGAGATATGGCTAGGTTTTATATACCACATGTAGGCATTATCTTGGATATCTAATTTCTTACTAAGTTGAGAGTGCATTAGTGATGGTTGAGAGTCCAATATGTACGATTCTTTGTTAATTGTACCATAAGCAACTAAAGAACTCATTTTTTAATACCTTTAATCTTCCATTTGATGTAGAAGGATCAAATCCTTCACTATCCAAAAATGGGAATTAAAATAATGTTCTTAACAATATATGGTACTATATGACAAAGGTTCAATACAAGTATGGAGTTCTCTAAGTTTAACTTATTATATGCCTTTGGCTTTGGACACAACTCTTACTCCTTAGCTAAAGTGTTGGATCATATCCACATCACTTAGTTCTATTCTTTAATCTTTCTATTCTTTTGTAAGAACTTACAAAGAAAAGAACCACATACGATATCATATATCTATGAGGAAAAATTCATCCTAAATGCACCTCAATAAAGTACATGCCCTTTTTAAGGGTTGCAAGGTATTCTTTGTAATAGTGCTTTCAATGGCCTATTTTGCCCAAGTAGAAACAAATAATATTGACTATTTTCTCTATGATTTTCTTGACTTTTTCAAATGCCTTTGATAGTTGTTTTCCTATAGAGGAAGAACATTTCTTCCTTTTTACCTCTTTTTCTTGCACGCCTAGGGCCCATAGACTCCGAGGAAGAAATATGTGTCAAAGGTTTGTCCTTATCATGGTAGTCTCCTTCTAGATCAACACTTTGATTAATAAAACTTAACAAGGATGTGAGGATCAAATCCTCATAGAGATCATTGTCCATCACTATGTCTAAGTTGAAAAGCTTTACCAAGCCTAATCATCTTTCGACCATAGTCAATGACGTGACTTCCCATTTATCCTAGCTTGAAATGTCTCATTTGACAGCATGAACTTCTCATACCTCGTTTGCTTTACAACTCTTTGTAAACTTTAACCAAGGTACAACTCATGTGTCCTTCAGACTTTTAAAATTTGTAGATACCATCATGATACTAAGGGATGGGACCATCCTAAGTCCAATTTGTGAACTTTTTACAGGTTGCTAGGTCTACATTAATCCCAAAGGGATTAGGAGTACCATGATATAGGACCTATATTCGCTTGTAAGAATCTAGAGTGATTTTTGAGGTTAAGTCAATTGTGGAAGTTTGGCGCAATTAGTTTATTGATTTCCAAAATAACGTTGAGTGAAAATTTAACCATTCTTGAGATTTCAAAAATCTTCAAAGGCGAAAAAGAGAATATGAGCATGTGATTGAATTTGATATTAAAACATGTTCATGATCTTTCAAGCATATTTTTCTCTCACTATTTTATCAAATCCTTCACCCCCAAGAAAAATTTGAGAAATCATATTTCCTAGTGAGAATCAAGACCCTAATGACTTGCTAATAGACTCCCATGATCAAGTTCCATCCACGAGCAATCGCAGGATAAGCAATTTTTGCTAATTGTATCTCATGTAACTCTTGAGATATTTTACCTCACTTTTCATATAAACCCACATGATCATGTGCCATCTGCACTACTAAGCATTAAGTCAAACCTACCAATTAAACTTTGTCTCAAGATAGCCTCACAACATCCCCCATGACCAAGTGCCAATATGTTAGGGTTTCCAAGTCAAAGGTGCATCTTATGTTAAGTGTATGCTCACTGCTTTCCTCCTAAGTATGACCCTTTTGACCGAGTGCCATCACATGAAATTAGTAGCATCATCATGGCATACACTATTGGTGAAAGGCATAGATTAATTAAAATGCTTTTAATTTGTATTCATTTTGACTTAAAATTTGAAAATACTTATATGTTCTACGTGGAGGATTTTTGCTTGCAAAGATCTCATCATTTTATCTTCTTATTTTGGTTCTCTATGTCCTAATCATACATCTCATACATCAATAAGATATAAAAAGCATAAATAAGTAAATAGCCTAGTATGCTCATAGGGTGGGGTGACCATGAGCCTAACCATGTGATGCACTTAGAGCTATAGGTGCATCACTTTGGTTGATTTTAAGTGGGTTGAATTAAACTAAACTATTACATGAGTGTATCCTATACATTCATAGGTTTTCAAATGGCCTCCATGTTTCCATTGGACTCCTTGCTCCATGCAACATTTACATGAAATAAAAATCCTCACACCTAGTAGTTTTACTCTCATAACTTTTACAAGATAGAACAAGAGGCATGCAAGCCCTATTTAATACAACTCATTTCAAAAACTTTGAAACAAATAAAATTAATTTAAAAGACTAATGATCATCCCCATTGATTCATCATTCATTCAACAATTAAATGAACAATAATAAATCTAGAATTAACAATTAATTCCAACAATTAAATGCTCATCTCATAAACAAATAATTGAACCAAGCAAAACACTTATGCCATTAATTAGAGATCAATTTTAACAAATTTTCAAAAGCATTCAAATACATTATGCATAATTTTGAGGCATAGCACAACACTTGTACAACTAATGTGTGTGGTGCAAAAACTCGTTGAGCATTAAAGGAGTTGAGAAAACAACTCAAAGCTCACCAAACACCCTTAAAATTAGGCTTTTTGGCAGCCCTTGGCATGTGGCTGGGCTGCCTATGCGCACGGTGTGGGCACACTGCATGGCTAGCACCTAGGCTGTGTCGGCTACCTTGGTTTTTGAGGTTTAAGGTTTGCTAAGTTTGTTTGCCACTCAACTTTCATACACCAACAATTTTAGCACATGTTCTCAACATCATAACACACATTTCAAATCAATTTATAGATTCATAACACCTTTTAAAATAGAAAATTCAAGTGCTCAAACATGCTTTCAAAAATTAGAAAAAGCAAGAATCAAATTCTTCAAATAATCTCCAACATAATTCCAATCATGTTTGATCCAAAATAGACCAAAACTCTATCAGTCATAAATCAACATGCTATATCAAGATATAACATCAATTAATGCCAAAACACTTTTCAACGTTAATCATTATGAATTAAAACATACTAACTACATGAATTAACACTTAAATCACATAATAGCATGCTTTTAATTCATCAACCAAGGAACTACATACAAATCAACCAAATTCTCCAATTAATCAATTGAATCAAGAATATGGTGATGAAGATCAATCCATCACATGAATCAATCAACCAAACAAAATTGAAATCTAAGCATGATTTAGGCTCTGATACCACTTGAAGGCAAGATTGGCACTAGGATCTATAATCAAAACTTCAAAGCATAAAGCAACTAGTACCGATGAGAAAAAAAGGGATTAAATAATACCTTAGATTCATATTTAGATAGAGGATTACCTTTATAAGCAAATCTGAGAAGAAACAAATGAACGCTTCACCAGTTCCAGAATTTGCTTGCTCACTGTGAAAGGATTGCGATGATCACCTAACCAAATCACCTCAAAAAATTATGGTAACATTAATGAAGATATCTAAATCCTTGGAGAATCTCCAATAAAATATTTTGATCTATTGGCCATCTAAAAAGTTCAGGAGAAAATCGCAAAGTCAGACCTTGCGCAAGAAGCTCTTCAAAAATAGAGCAAGGTACGCGTCTTGCCTCTAATGAAATAGTCCACACACTAATGAGACTTCCTAATTCTATAGTTCATGAGCCAGAATAGAACTATAGAATTGATGGTGGAGGCTGAATTTGGGGTAGGAAGATGAAGAAAGAAGCTTAGCCTTCAACACATGAAATGCTAGCTTGCAAATATTTTGGAAGGAAATGAATAATTTAATTCTTCACACCAAATGTGATATGCACAACCTCCTCTCTCTATATCTATATGCAAAGGCTGAAAATGTGTGATGTCAAGTTGGCCTCACACAATGCATAAGAAGGGGCGGCCAAGTGGGGTTGCTTAAGTGGTAAATTTGAATTCAAATGTCATTTGAATTTCATTTGCATCTTAATTATATTTGAAATCTCATTTCAAATTAATTTACATACCATCTCAAATCTCATTTGAGTCTTCACTCCAAATTTTATTCTTCCTTAATTAATTAAATTAAACTCTTTAATTTAATTAATTATCATTTGACTTAACTCTTTAAGCTAAATTCGATAACTTAACTCTTTAAGTTAACTTGACCAATTGATGGTCATGTTGGCATCAAATAATTAAATCCTAAATTATTGGTCTAATTTAACTCTTAAATTAGTTGATTAATTTAACACTTAAATTAATCAAGCCAAAATTGACCCTCAAAGTTGGCCCTAAAAATGGGTCCACTAGGATATACCATTTTCTAACACCTACTAATTGAATTTTATGTGTGACCCAATAGATTCTACCATTCATTGGACATGGGCTCACAACTCCTTGTGACTTTTGAATATATTATATTCTTTCTAGTTTAAAACGCCTTTTAAACTAGTCAACTTAATTCAATTAATCTCATTAATTGAAGAGTACCCAATCTTCATGGTCGAGGTCCAACTTTAAGCCCATGGAGCCCAACTAATTTTTTGAAATGAATATTCTAGAGAATCATCATCTCTCTACGTGTGCCATGAAAATATGGTCTTTTTGTCTCTTATCTCTTGAAAGAGACCTAGGACAAGATATTTGTTGGCTCCCTAATAGCCTTAATACTTTGTCTCTATTCTTAATGTTTGATCCCTATTATGTGACCTCACCTTTGGAAAATGCCTTTTCCAAATTGTCACACCACTTTGCATAAGGGTTTTTGGGAATCAATCATCATAGAACACATAGGCGATATACTCGCCCTTCACAATAGCAAAGTGTCGGATTCCATATTGGATCTCAAAAACCTTCATGTCAAGTAGCTCATACCCAATCTCATCCTAAAAGACCTACTAGGTGGTCAAGGATGAGTCAAAGCATGAAGACTGGACATAAGATTTTCATGGATCCTTAGGTCAGAAGACTAATAATATGCATTAGCCACTATCGACTTACCACTTTAGCTATCTAGTATATTCTCCAATGGGTCTTCAGTGCCTTCTTCTCTAACAAGCACCTACTAATATACACTCGTATCTCATACAGTTGCTCATGGAATAGAGCAATCTCCAACCTTTAGATTTATGCATCATTAGTGAAGTGCAATCTCCAATCTTAGATGCCCTGTCTTATAAGATCTTATAATTTGGAAGATTTAAGATCTTGACCATGTGAGACTTATTCCATGGTCACCAAACCAAGCCCCATAATCATAGGCGATCTAAGGGCTTTATCTAAATGTTAGTGAAGTGAAACAAAGCATAAGATGAAAATAAGCACATCAAGAATATCATTCAATCAAGATTGTACCATAAGTGAAATAGTTTACAAGGCTAATCTCGTTAGCTTGAAGAGCACTATTCCAACATTTATATATGAGGTTCCTAGAAAATTTGTAGTTGCAAGAGCAATGCAATGGATTCTTGATCTGAGAATACGCCTATTTTAATTACTTAGTGTTGAAAGTTATTTGATATCCAAAACCTTAATTTTCCATTTATAATAGTATTTATATTGTTAGAGTTTTAGACCCAAGCTAGTATACTATATGTGAATATATGCAAGGGTTTACCATCTTATCATATATCCTATTGTTGGTGATTGTACAAATATATGATTTAGTCATATTATTTCCATATCATATAGTCTCTCCATTTCCTAGTGAAAATTTAGAAGTTCCAAATCATTATACGCTATTGCTCATTATTTTTATCGTTAATTTTTTTTATTTTTTGGATATACTTTTAATTCTATTTCAAATTTAATTAGGAGTTAGTGATAAGTCTTTTGTGAAAACTTATATTAGTTCTATAAGGGCCTTAGGTTTTACTTTTACTATTGCATATTCTTGACTTGGTGGCCTCAAATAGTAAGGCTCCATTTGGTTTCACTTTGAAATCCATTTTTACGATTTGGAAATGAGTTATCAACAACTTCTCATTATTTTTCCCAAAATTTCAACTCATTTTTTAACTTAAAAAATATTCTCCAGTGACTTATATATCTTCAACCAATAACCTATATATCTTCTCTCTCTAGTTTCATTATTTTCATCTTTTTTCACCTATAGTCTACTAAACCCTATATAATTATTACTTTTTAGACTACCTATTCAAATACAAACTCATTTTCTGTAATGACTTTTACAAATTTTAAAAATATTGAAAATAGAAAATAGAATGAAAACATAATCAAATAGTACTTTTTCTCACTTTATTCTTTAATTTTTATCCCTTCTTCCGCACTTCTCTTTATTTCCTATTTTTCTTTTTTATAATTTTTATTGTACCTTTTGGAAGCTGAGAGTGTTGGGATCTCCCATCAAATAATGTCAAGATGTGGGGTAGGATACTAAACTTGGAGAAGGGTTTTGGATAAAGATAATGTCGTGGAAGGAGAAGTATCGATAGTCGACGAGAGGCTGGCCACCTCTACCATGAGTGACTGACTTAGGGTCATCTACATTGGCCACTAGCCATGAGGGTGTGGTAAAGTTGGATGCATTAACTACTAACCATGCTGGCAAGATCGACCTAGCTCAGCCACATCAGCAGCTTCTTGCTCATGGATGCCTATGTTGTAGCAGGCCTTGTAAGGTCATATTTTGGGTCAAAGTTTGAGTTTGAATCCAATCTAGAGTTATTTGCCTCCTTGTTGGAGTTTTCTAAGTTTGAGTGATGGAGTGAAGGAGAGTTTTCTAAGGAATTAGTAGGGGAATAAGTCCAGTGAGGGTCAGAATTTATGAGCAGATTAAGAGGAGGTAGTACTTGAGATTCCATTTTAACTTTTAAAGAACTCAAACTATTACATAGAAGGATAGATTTATCTAATAAACATGAGTTCAGATTACTATTAAGAGAAGATCACATGGTGCCACCTTCTGTAAGGTATTTTTTACTATTTTATCAACTATTTTAGTAGTAGATTTATAATTCCTCTAGACTTTTGTTGGTTACCATGATTAACAGTTGTAGGTTATGCTTAAGTTAGTTCCATTTGAATTTATTATGGTTGATAGTTTTCAAGCTCTTTTCATGGTTAAGTGAGTTCCTTGAAACCAATTTTGTCATTTCCTTCCTAAGGTTGATTGTGAGTTTATTGCGGTGTATCATATTTTTTAAGGCTATGGAAAGAACGATTTTTCTATGTTAGAGATGATGGCTGGGATTTCTCTTCTACTTGGAGCAATTATCCCGTTATCATATGCTATCGACAAGTTCATTATGATACCAGGGAGAAGTTTAGATCCTCTAGGTTGTTTGATATGTTTTTTGATATTTCTTATTTATTTCTTTCCAGTACTTGTATATTTTTTATATTGCATTCTTATTTATAGCATCTTACTTTATTTTTGCGTCTTTTGATTTGATTGGTCTCTTAATTTTTATATTTTTTAGTAAAGAAGGCTAACTTGACATGCATGCATAGTTAGATAGAGAAGGCCCCATAAGAGAGCTCTAGCTCAAACAATAGGGTGGTTGACTCTACAACCTCATCACCAGGGGATCATGCATAGCCTCTAATTACTTTTGTTCAACCACCCAACTGCTCTAAATGAGATGCGAGCACCTAAGAGGTTGTTCTCTTTACCTGGGGTCTATAACTTTGATGATGAGAAAGGTTTGTTTAATAATGGGTCGAAGAAGGTGTAAACACAAATTTATTTGTCTACAATAAATAAAATTACAAGACAAAAAAAATTATACAAATAAAATAAAATTCAAACTTATCAATTGTGGATTCAATTTTTAATCTAATCCTCTGATTCTTCTCTTCCAAATATGATCTTGAAATTTGATGTGCTCTGCGAAGAACGTTTAGAACACTGTGGATTTTCTTGAATCTGATTTGAAAAGAATAATGCTAATTCGAGGACTTCGTACCTTAATCTTTACATGTGTCACTTCTCTATTGGCTAAAATTATTATGTTTACAAATGCCTCTACTCAAAGCTTGGTGAAAGATGTGTCAACTATCCATGAAAGAGGCAAAGCTTGAAGTATTTGATAATTTTTTCTTTTCCTTCATTTTTTTCACATTCATCAATGGCAAGAACATCTTCCAAGTATTCCTTGAACAATACTACCATCAAGAACTATCATCTATTTTTAGGATCTTCACGAACTTCTAATATTGCCAATGCGTGGAGATTTTTATGATGAAGTCCTCCCATCCCCCTATGTACCCAATAAGAGGATCAAGTCATAACACCATTCAAAGTAAATGTCCTTTTGAGGGGGTAGGAGGAGCCATACAAAGTTTATACTCATGTGAACTAAGAGTAACATGTAGTTTAGGCTCATGCATCAAGTGCATATTTAAGTTGAGTAGACATTTTATACTCATGTCAAGGAGTCACTTGAATTTGATTGATAATTTATACTCATATCTAGGAGTTTACTTGAGTCTAACTTAATAGATAGTTTACACGCTTAACAAAAAGTACAAGGGGAAACTTTAACGTAAAAATTTTAGATTGTTTATACTTGTATCTAGGAGTATTATTAATAGTTTAAACTCTCATCAAGAAGCATATGGGGATACTCTTACTTGGGAATTTTAGATACTTTATGCTCATATCTAGGAGTATTATTAACAGTTTAGACTCTCATCAATGAGCATTTGGAATTTGAATATTTGAATCTTTGGTTTGGAGACTTAAAAATTTGAGTTTTGGACTTGTAGATTTAGAGACTTGAGCCTTGACTTGGATACTTGAGTTGTGGATTTAGAAATTTGGAAACTTGATTTTTGGATTTGAAAACTTAAAGACTTGGGGACTTGAGTTGTTGATTTGGAGACTTGAAAACTTGAGTCATGGATTTGGTGATTTGGAGTCTTGAGTGTTGAATTTGAAAATTTAGAGACTTGAGTATTGAATTTGGAGAGTTTAATTTGAGAATTTGAGATAGTTGTTTATATCTAGGAGTATTATTGATAGTTTAGGCTCTTATCAAGAAGCATTTGGAAGTTGAAGATAAAAATTAATTGTCCCTAATATCTTCATCATCATCGCAACCACTTGAATCTTCTAGTTCATCAAAATTCATGCTCATTTCAATATTATGTCAACCAGTTGCCAATTTTTCAAAAGTTTTTGGTTTGATTCCTTACAGTATATAGCAAAGACTCTAATACATTTCTTGAAGGTTTGTGTGGCACTAGGATCCAAATATTTTCAAAAAACCTGAATAAACTAGCCCACACAATACTACAAGGATCTATACATGCATTGGATTCAGATTTAGAAAGGGAAAATTCCTGGATGAAAGCAAAAAATTCAAAGAGCAAGAGTCAAACTTTTCCCTACCGTTAAATGCGCTCTTCACCGGCGCAGCAAGATCACTACCATTTTTCCCTTGGATAGACTTCTTTGTTTGGGCTAAAATTTCAACTGAAACTCCTCAACCCTTTGAAGATTCTATAGTCTAAATTTTAGGTCGATCAGATCTCCATAGGTACTTCATGCAGAGGCAAAAATCGGCTGTCAAAAATAGCTCCAATCAAGAGCAAAAAGCAGCCAAACTAGATTGCCTCTTATGCAAATGTCCATACACCAAATTAATAGTCTATTCTCTAAAAACATATTGGAATATTTATAGAGAATGAGGGGAGAAAGGTTGAGAATATTGTGGTGGAAGGAGGAGGGAGGAGGAGGGAGTGATGGGAGACTAACAACTTAGATTTCCACTACACAATATTGTTGGGATAATATCATACAAAAATTGCTCACCTCATACACATTTGGCTAGCCACTCTACTATATCTACATATAAGAGTGGTCACACACCTCTTTCAAGGAAGTGGTGCCAAGTGTCCCTTGCTTAGGTGGCCACTAATTTTGTGATTAGTGAATTTAATTGAAGCACCAATTTCATCTAATGAAATATCTTACAATTCAATTCTAATTCTTATTAAATAAACTCTTCATTTAATAATTCTCCCAAACATTATCTCCCCAACTTAATTAAATTAAATACTTTAATTTAATTAATAATTATTTGACTTAACTCTTAAGTTAAAATCCTCAACATTTTAAGCTAGTCAAAATTAACTCAACCCTTAAATTAAATTTGACCAATTGATAGTCATTTGAAATCAATTAATTAACCTTTAATTAATTGTCTTAATTTAACTCCTAAACTAATTTGATCATTTTAACAATTAAATTGATCAAGTCAAAATAACTACAATTTTAACTCCTCTAAAAATTGGTCATGAATTTTGCTAACTCTTAGAAAATTCTCCTTCATTCAATAGACCATGTCATTAGCTTTTGTGTGTGACCCATTAGGTTCTACCATTCATTGGACATAGGCTCACAACTTCTTGTGACTTTTGGAATATCAAACATTCACTTTAGTTTAAACTCCTTTAAACCAAGCGACTCAATTCTATTAATCTCATTAATTAAAGAGTACCCAATCTCCATGGTCGATGTCCAACCTCAAGCCCATGAATCCTAACTAATTAGCTAAAATGAATGTTCTTGAAGAATCATTCTAGCATTATGCGTCCCATGCAAATACGGTTCTTTCGTCTCCTATCTCCTAAAAAAGGTCTAGGGCAAGATGTTTGTCGGCTTCCAAATAACCTCGATACTATATTTTTATTCTTAATGTTCAATTCCTTTTGTAACCTTATCTTTGGAAACACCTTCCTAAATTGTCACATCACCTTGCGTAAGGATTTCTTGGAATTGATCATTATAGAACACATAGGAGATGCACTCACCCTTCACAAAGACGAGGAGTTGGATTCTATCTTGGATCTCACAAACTTCTATGCCAAGTAGCTCATGTCCGATTTCAACCCAAAAGACTCACTAGGTGGTCAAGGAAAAGTCAAAATATGAGGACCGAACATAAAGTTACCATGAACCTTCAGGTCAGAAGACTAATAATATGCACTAGCATAAGCTAGAGAACTAGCCACTACTGATTTGCCACTACGGTTATCTAGTGGATTCTTCGATAAGTCTTCAGTGCTTTGTTCTCTAACAAGAAACCAAATCTCATTCAATTGCTCATGGAGCAGAGCAATCTCCAACCCTTGGTTTTATGCATTGTTTGTGTAAGTCTATCTAGATTTTAGATGTCCTGTCTAATAAAATCCTATGACTTGGAAAATTTAAGATCATGACCATGTGAGACTTATTCCATGATCACCACCCAATGCGTGACCAAGTCCCATAGTCTTGTGTGATCTAGGGGCTTCATTCAAATGCTAGTGAAGTAAATAAAGAGCATATGATGAAGATGGTCATATAAAGAATATCATTCAATCAAGACCATCTTACAATGAAATAGTTTACATGGCTAATCTCATTGGCTTGCAAGGCACTATTACTTGTTAGGATTTGTGCTATATGTGGAATGACCTTTGATTCCACCCTCCCCCTATATAGATGCTTGATGGGAGACATTCAAATTAACTTGAACTTTTTTGATGTTTATCATTTCAATAAGATAATATCAAATATCAAGAGATAATATCAAATATCTTTGATTTAATTGGTCCATGCACATAGACACTTCCTCTTTAACACTTGTCAATATTTGATTTGAGTATAAAATATATACTAGAGTATTAATTAAAATTAAGTATTTATCTTTTGGAATTAAATTTAATAAATTTCAAGAAATAAATAGAAATTTTAAATTAATATCTAGCATACCATTTTACATGTGCCACTTTTCCATTAGTTAAAATTAATATGTTTATAGAGGGCTCTTAGCATACATTCTCACTGGGATCCTTGTGGGACTTATTATAGTTGAGGCAACTTGAATAGCTTGGTAAATGAGCATTATGAGAATTAACTAGAGTTTTATTCTCCCATACAATTAGTAGAGCTTGTGGTTGGTGATTATGCTTTGGTATTTTTCATCTTGCACATGTCAACTATGCTTTGTGGAATGTCAAGTGGAACTTATGCCTTTGAGCTTATACTTGGTTGGCAAAGCTTGAACTTACTCTACAGCTGGCCCTTCTGATTGAGAAAGTGGCTGATGAGATTATCAAACTAAAAGCAAAGCTTGTTGAGGATAGTAGTCAAATAAGCCTAAAAAGAGGCTGAATAAGTGTCAAAAAGCTAGGATCAAGGGAAAGAGAAATATAATTAAGAGATTAAGATAGAAAAAAAGTTTTTGAGTTATATATTGAGAATATCCTTATGCCTTAATGAAGAAAAAGGGCACTAAGAAGTTTACAGAGTCTGATATGTTTGAAACTACTGTGTTAGATGAGACTTGCATGATATATAAGCAAACAACTTAGTATATTTGATATACTTTTTGAGAGACTGAGGGGTATCCTCTGAAAGATTTATTGCTTCTTGACATATGTCTTCTGTTATATTCCAATGAAGATAGACACTAAGGGCACATATGTAGGGTGCCAAGATGGACCTAGTGCAACAATTGATGGCCCGTCTTAGCGATGTAGTTATCTAGTTTCGGAGTTTGTACTTTTTTGGCTAGTTGGTTCCCATCTGCTTTTCTCATTTATCATGTTGGGTTTTTTATTTTGTTAGTTGGTTGACAAGAGATAGCTATTTCCCCCAGTGTTTATATTAGTTTGCCTTGGTTATTGATCCACTTTGGCAGAATCAGTTTATCACTTAGACATATGTGACATGCTTTGCTAGTTCTAGGTTTATTTTATAGTTTTATACATGTTTATGCTCATGATAATATTGGAGATAATTTTTTTTCAAGCATGCTTTAGTTGGGTTTTTAGGATTTATAAGGAATTTCTTTCTTTCTTTCTTTTCTTGTAATTATTGTAATTATTTTTTTTTATTCTGTTTTGAGGATTGCTTGTGACCTTATGCAAAAACTTCTTAAGTTGTGATCATGGATGGTTATAGTCAATCTCTAGAGTTGAGATGCCTTATGTTTTGGGGACAGATGATGTTTGAAGTGAAATACTCACAAGTTGGCTGGGCCATCATTAGATGGCCTATAAGGTCTTTTCCTTTCCCAGGGCAACCATGTTCTAATTTGTATTGTTAGCAAAGACAATTAGGAAATAATCATATCAAAGAAAGTTATGTTCTTATTCATCAAAATCACCACTCTTAATAAAATTGCAATAAAACACAAACATTATTCTACCGATTTTGAGGTAGATCTTGACATAGCATCAAATACTTGAATGAAAAAGAAAATCGAAAAATAAAATAAAATAAAATAAAATAAGTACTTAACAACTTAGACATAGAAAATCTTCAAATTTGCCATGTTTCGTGTCTTGGGCAAGCTTCATCCATCCAAGCATTGCTACTGTAGGCTCCCATATTCACAATCTCTTTTATCTGGTAGGGGCCTTCCCACTTGGCATCTAGCTTATCAAGGCTAAGGCCTTCACCTTCCTTAGTACTACGTCCCCCATCTAAAAACTTTGAGGTTGTAGTTTGGCATTATATGCTCTTACCATTTTTTACTTATACACTTGCTAATTTGCATATCTATTTTCTCTAACCTCTTACAAAAAATTAAGAGCCATCTATATCCTTTCTACATTCAAGAAAATTTGTGACTCTCCACCCTTTAGCTATTTTGCCAATCTTCACAAGAATTACCACTTTGGTTTCATACACAAGTTGAAAAATGATTCTCTAATGGTAGTTTTGGACATGTTGCAGTAGGCCTATAAGACAAAGAGGAGCTCATCTACCCATACTTCTTTAGCATCACCTAACCTTATCTTTATGTACTAAAGAATAATGTGCCTCATAACTTATATCTTGCCATCGGCCTAGAGGTTAGCCACCATTGTAAAGAATTTTTTTATCACCAACTCTGTGCACCAATCTCTAAGTCTCGCTCCAGAAAATTAGGTTATATTGCTTGAGATATTGACTGGGGAATTATGGGAATAGTGCCCCCAAAAGCTAATTAGATCAGCGTGTAAATCTACTCCACTTGTGATACTATCTTGATTGAATGATATTCACTAAAATGGCCATCTTCATCTGATACGTTTATGATTTCTTCACATGCATTTGGTTGAAGCTCTTAAATCATACAAGACTACGGGACTTGGCTACACATATGATGGTGAACATGAAACAAGTCTCTATAGTCATGGTTTTAAATATTCCAAGTCATAAAATTTTATAAGATAGAGCATCTAAGAATTGGATAGACTTGGACTAACGATGTATACTCCAAGGTGTTGGACATTGTCCCATTCCATGGGCAATCAGTGTTAGACATAAATGCATGTTAATGGGTGCTTATTAGAGAATAAGTTCACTGAAGACTCACTTAGAGAATCCCCGAGGTAGCTATAGTGGCACATCTATAGTAGCAAGTTCTCTAGCTTATGATTGTGCATATAATTAGTCTTTTAACTTGAGGTTTCGTAGTAAACTTATATTTAGGTCCTTGTGCTTTAATTTTGCTCCGACCACATAGCAGGTCGCCTGAGGCTTCAGTTGGGCATAAGATACCTAAGTATGGAGGTTGGTGAGTTTCAAGATGGGATTTATTTTCCCGATTTGTGAAGAGTGGATTAATCTCCGATATATTCTAGTATGATTAATTCTAAGAAATCCTTGCACAATATGATATGATAATTTGAAAAGGAAGTTTTTCAAAGTTAAGGTCATAATAGGGAATTGAACATTAAGAATAGATATATTGTAATTGAGGCTATTATAAAGCCAACAAATATCTTGCCCTAAGCCTCTTCAGGAGATAGGAAGTGAAAGGGTTGTATTTACACGGCAATTGTAAGCGGTCTGGTTCACCCTTCAATTAACTCATCCAATTGGTCGAGCTCCTTAGATGACTAATTATTAATTGGTCACTATGGCTTGATTAATTTAAGTATTAAATTAATCAAAATAATTTAAAGAGTTAAATTAAGAAGTTAATTTAATTGATGCCATATGGCAATTTTAATTAGTCAAAGTTAACTTAAAGAGTTAAGTTGATTTTATTAACTTAAGGAATTAAGTTAATCTAATTGAATTAAAAAGTTAGTTTAATTAGTAAAGGAATATAATTTTGGATGAAAAATTATATGGAAGAGTTCATATAAATAAGTGATTTGGTATTTTTAATTTGAGAAATTAAAAACACAACTTGACTAGCAATTTGGCATCCTAAGCAACATTGTGAGGTATGTGTGATAAAAGCTTCCCCAAGCTTTGATCTCACACTATAAATGCACCCCACTAGTCGTCATGGCTGGCCACTTTATGCCATAATTCCATCTATATTTTTTCCTCCAATCAAATGGTGATCTCATGTGCTAAGAGGAACCACCCTCTAAATTCCTTCCAACAACTTTCTCTCTCCAATAACTTCCTTGCACTTTCTTCTTCATCTTCCTTCACCCTCATCATCTTTCTAGTTGATTGAGAGATTATTGAGTGTGGCATTAGGTGTATGGACTAGCTTTAGAGGCTTCACATTTGGGGAGTTCTAGATTGGTGAACCGAATCCTCCAAGCTTGATACCGATTTTGGCAATTTTCAATACTAGCAATTTGTGCATCCTTTTTTCTATGGTGTCACCACTTCATGGTTAGTTTGGAAGATATTTTTCCAGAAAATGTTTCTGGATTTGCTGTCCATTGGATAGGAGTCAAAGATCCTTGGAGAAAAAGGCAAATCATCACTTGGAAAGAGTTCTATAGTGAGATCTTCCTAGTTACCTTTCATTTTCGTGATTAAGGTAACTTTCTCCATAATTTTTAATCCAATTTTGAGGCATAGAATAGATCCATGGGTTCAGGACGTGTTGGTTAATTTTGCCTATCTTTTTGCAAATTATTATAGATTTTAACACATACTCCACTTGTAAGTGGTAACAGAGTCAATTTTATGCCCAATTTTGAATTTGTTGGATTGATCCATGTGATGAATTGATTATATGACTCCTATTTCTTGATTAAATTTATGGATTTAAGATCTAGGAGTTGATGCATGTGGCTCTTGCTGTGTTGAATTGAGATATGTCAATATGTGCTTAATTGTAAATTACATGTGCTAGCATTAGTTTTAATTCAAATCTTATTATGTTAAATGTTGATTTAGAATGTTGATTAATTGCTTAAAAGTGTTATGGTAATTTTTGGATCCAATTTGATTGGATGTCTTGTAGGTGCTCGAAGAATAGTGATTCTTCCTTAGATTTGATTTTTGAAGCAATTTGGGCACCCTAATTTTCAGTTTTAAAGGTGTTTATATTCTGAAAATTTATTATAAAATGTATGGAATGGAGTTATGAAAGTGTCTATAAGGTTTGCAATGACAAAAGAGCAAAAACATGGTAAAATGGTGGCCTAGGCCCTTCATTACATGCCCTTTGCTGGCCAGCCAGCCCTACCTTGGGCAACACGGTAACTGTAGCACTTGTGCAGCCAGCCTAGGTGGCCAGCCGGACAGCATGCCCACCCAAGGCTGCCTCGGTGTGACAGTCTTGCCGTTATGTGCATTTTTACCTTTCTAAACTTGATTTTTTTCATACACTTTTGATGCACAATTGTTTCGTAAGCACTCAAAACAGTGTTGGAAATTTTTGCTTGCTTTTAAGATCAAATTTAAATGTGCACTTTAAGTTTGTGCAAAATTGAGAAGCATGAGTTATGTTTAATTTTGCCTCAAATTAATTATTTATGTGATAAGCACTTAATTGATGAATTGAATGTCAATTCTAGCTATGATTCATTTAATTATTGAATGGATGATGGATGTATGTGGATAAGCATGAGCCTTTAATTTGTTTTTATTTAAATTCAATGTCAATTGAATGGGTTGTATTAAATGGATCTTGCATGTCTTTTGATTTTCTATATTGTAGTTGTTATGAGAGTAGAACTCTAGAGGTAAGGTTTTCTTTTCTATTGTAAATTGTTGCAATGAGGCAAAGGAAGCTGAGAGGATCAAGAAGACTTAAAGACCCATGAATGTATGTGATATATTCATATAATAGATAGGATCTATTAATTTAATCAATTCATTTAAAATCAACTAAGTAGTGTACATATAGCTCTAAGTACACTACTTGGTTAAGGTTCATGGTCATCCCAATAAATGCATGCTAGGTTTATTTACTTATTTATGCATTTTTTTTCCTATCGAGATATGTGATGCATGAATAGGATAGTGAACCTAGAGAAGCAAAGATAAAAATTAATGAGATCTTCCAAGCAAAAATCCCTCAACTTAAAAGAGTTTAAGTTCAAGAAAATATTAAGTCAAAATGGATAAAAGTAAATGGGGTGCAATAATCCATGCCTTCTACCAATAGACAAGTAACCTGTGATGCTACCCTCATTTGTGTCGGCTCACGAGTTGTGGGACACATTGTTAGAAGAAAGTTGTGATCACTACTTCAGCACAAGATGTACTCTAATTTAAAATTCTCTATGACATTATCTTACAATTTGTGGAATAATCACAGTTGAATTTATAATTAAAAATTGATTGGTAGGTTCAAATTAACACTTAGTAGTATAGATATCGCACGAGTCATGGGTCTATACAAAAAGTGAGATAAAACATATCAAGGATTGCATAAAGATACAATTGGTAAAAGTTACCTACCTTAGGATCATGAGTAGATGCCTCACAAGTAGTGGGTCCACAAGTAATGCCTTTGGACCTTGATTCTCACTAGAAAATATGATTTTTTGAATTCCTAAAAGGGTAAGGAATTTGATAAAATAGTAGAAGCAAAATATGTTTGAAAGATCATAATCATGTTTTTAATATCAAATTCAATCAAATGCTTGAATTCTCTTCTTTGCTTTGTAGATTTGTGAAATCTCAATAATGGCTAAAAATACACTAAGCATCATTTTGAAAACCAATTAACTAGTCAGGCTAAACTACCACAATTAAATAAACTTTAAAATCATTCTAGATTTTGAGAAATGAACAAATGTCCTATATCATGGTGCTTCGAATCCTATGTGGATCAAGAGACACTTAAAATATTCTTGGATTAGGTTGAGGATCACCTCCTATCCCATAATCTCATGATGGCATCTATGAACTTCAAAAGTCTCATGAGCACCTCAGTAAATTTCTTGCGAAAGTTGTATAGTAATCAAGGTATGAGAGGTCCATGTAGTCAAAGGAGATTTTTCAAGCTAGAATGGTTGAAGGGTCATGTGTCCTTGACTAAAATTCAAAGATGATTAGGCTTTTTGAGAAGCTCTACAACTTGGACATAGTAATAGGTAATGATCTCTAGGGGATTTGATCCTCCGATCCATGTTGAGTTTATTTGACTTAAGTGTTGGTCAAGGCGAAGACAACGATTGAAAGGACAAACCTTTAATGATTGCTTTTCTTT
This sequence comes from Jacaranda copaia, assembly GCA_014898725.1. NCBI lineage: Eukaryota > Viridiplantae > Streptophyta > Magnoliopsida > Lamiales > Bignoniaceae > Jacaranda > Jacaranda copaia. The sequence goes on from JACGDI010005515.1 coordinate 1,918,219, forward strand.
CCCATTCTAAATGCCCCAAAGACAAAAAGAAAGAGAGTAAGAAGAAGAGTTCTTCTTCAAAAAGAAACAAACACGTAAGGGTTTCGATGGAGTTAAGAAGATAATTAAGGATAATAAAGATACAACTTATTTCTGTTGAGGCAAATTTGGTCATTAGAAGCTCAAGTTCAAGAAACACCTTGTAACCCTAAGGTAGGGTAAGTTGTCTATTGAAGTGCACCTAAGGATAAATTCTTCTTTATGGATATTTGATATCATATGTGGTTCTCATATTTGTAATTTGTTACGAAGAATGAAAAGAAGAATAAATCTTAGTAATGGAGACATGATCCACCGCATTGGCAAAGAAACAAGAGTTGCGACTAAATCCAAAGTCATAAGGTAAGTTAGACTTAAGATATTCTAAAGCTTGTACTAAATCCTTGTTACTATGTACCTTAATGCTATTGGTACAATGTATAAAAGATTATATATTTTAGATTCTCCACCATCACTAATACATATTCAACAAAAACAACAAAAGAGAGTTAGATAACCAAGAAAATGCATACCTTTGGCATGTAATACTTGGATATATTTTCAAAAATATGATGAACAAGTTAGTAGAACTCAAATCACTTAATGTTAGTAGATTAGAGGATCTACCTACTTGTGAGTCTAGTTTGAAAGAAACAATGACCAAGGAACTTTTAATTTGTGGGAAAATGGAGCAATCCACAAGTCCTTTGGATCTGATCTATATGGAAGTATGTGGCCCATTAAGAGTTAGTGTACGAGAAGGCTATTCTTATTTCATTACTTTCACTGAAGATTACACTTGGTTTAGGTATGTGAAACTTATGAAGTACAAGTCCAAAGGCTTTGAAAGGTTCAAAGAATATAGGAATAAAGTAGAAAAATAATTAGGACTTAGTATCAAAACCCTTCGATCGGATCAAGGATGTGAATACTTAAGTTGCAAGTTCTTGGATTATCTAAGACAGAATGGAAATCTCTCATAATGAACTCACCCAGCATACCCAATAAATAATGGAGTGGCCGAAAGGAGAAATCATTTATTGTTAGACATGGTAGGTCTAATGATGAGCTTCATTGATGTCCGTATCTCCTTTTGGGGATACACGATAGCGAGGTTGCTAAATGTAGTACCCTCAAAGTTGGCACCAAAGACACAGCATGAGATGTGGTTTGGCAAAGCACCATCTTACTCTTATCTAAGAGTTTAGGGGTCTCTCACGCATGTCATAAGGCTAATGTGAGACAAGTTAGATGCAAGATCTACCTTATGAAAGTTTGTGTGATACCCAAAAGAGTCATTGGGTTATTATTTTTATGATCACTTGGAACCAAAGGTGTTTGTTTCAAAGATTGCCACTTTTTCAATCCATCTTTTTAGAAAAGGAGTTTCTATTAGATAAAAAAAGCATTGTCGTTGAACTTGATGAAGTTCAAGAAAATCATATCATACCACAAGCAATAGAAATAAAAGAGCATCATGAGCTTAACATACAACTTTCCAAAAGGTCCAACCAATTTAAGAAGCAAATTGAAAGGTTCAAATTCCTTTATGAGATGGGTAAATAGATAGTAATCCATGGACCTATAAGGAAGCTATGTCAGACAGAGATTCTAGTTATTGGCTTGAGGTCATGAAATCTAAAATAGACTCCATGTACTCCAACAAAATATGAACTTTAGTAGATCTACTAAGGGTACAATATCCATTGGTTGAAAGTGGATCTATAAGCGTAAGTTAGGAGTCCATGGAAAGGTAATGACCTTTAAAGCCAGACTAGTGGCAAAAGGTTATACTCAAAGACCTAGTATTGATTTTAAGGAAACTTTTTTACTTGCCACTATCCCTAAGTCCATAAAGATTATGCTTGCCATAGCTACTTCCTACGACTACAAAATTTGGCAAATGGATTTAAAGATCGTATATCTCAATGAAAATATTAATGAGGAAATTTATACAGACCAATAACAAAGTTTTACATCCAAATGGAGTGAGCAAAAGGTTTGCAAACTGTAAAGGTCCATTTATGGACTAAAACAAGTATCCTAAAGTTAGAACATATGTTTTGACAAGATTGTCTAATTATTTGGGTTTATCAAAACTATGTATGAGCCTTATGTGTATAAAAAGGCTAGTGGGAGTTTGATATAGTTTATTATGATTTATGTCAATGACATCTTTCTCATTGAGAATGAGAAGGAGATGCTAGAGTATACTAAAATATGGTAATCTTCATAATTCTCTATGATAGATTTAGGAGAAGCATCATTTGTACTAGGAATAAGAATCTAAAGAGATAAATTAAAGAGGATGTTAAGGCTTTCCCAATCTAAGTACATTGACAAGATACTAGAAAGGCTTAGTATGGAGAAATCTAAGAGGAGATACTTCCTAATAGGACATGGCATTCATCTATCTAAATCTTTAGCTTCTAAGATTGAGGAAAAGAGAAAGATAATGCCGCACATACCTTATGTATCCACTATGGAAGCATAATGTATGACATTCAATGTGTGAGACTAGATGTATATAATGCTCTAAGTATTACAAGCTGCAACCAATCTAATCCCATTAAGAGTCACTAAAAAGCTATGAAAATAATCCTTAAGTAATAGAGAAAAACTAAGGATTTGTCTCTTGTATACAATAATGGATATTTGAAACTTGAGGGGTTTTCAAATTCTAGTTTCCAATTCGATGAAGATGACCTCAAATTGACTTCTAAATTTATATTTTGTCTCAATGACAGCATGGTGAGTTGAAAGAGTTCTAAATGAGGCATCATGATCTATTATATCACTGAGGCATCATACATTGTGGCATTAGACACCACAAAGAAAGGTGTTTGGATGAAAAACTTCATCCAAAAGTTGAATTTAGCACCTAGCATGCAGAAGCCAATAATTGTCTATTGTGACAACAATTGAGCCATTGCACAATTAATGAATCCAAAATCTCATCAATGATCCAAACACAAATAAATGCATTATCATTTAATCCATAAGATCATTAATAGAGGTAATATTTGAGTGAATTAAGTTGCCTTGGAAGAGAATATAACAAATTTGTTATCTAACCCCTAAAAGAAAAAAGGTGTTTGAGACATCTTGTGAAGATGAGCTTGAAGGCCATGGGGAATTAGCTTTACAAAAATTGGAAGGTTGTTGGAATAGTGCCCATCAAGCTAATTAGATTGGCCTGTAAAACTACTCCACTTGTGATTCAATCTTGATTGAATAGTATTCACTAAAATGGCCTTCTTCATTTTACGTGTTTCTGATTTCTTCACATACATTTGGTTGAAGCCCTTAAATCATACTAAACTATAGGACTTGGTCATATATATGATGGTGATCATAAAACAAGTATCTATGGTCATAATTTTAAATATTCCAACTAATAGAATCTTATGCGATGAAGCATCTAAGATTCAAATACACTTGCACAAACGATGCATATTCCAAGGAGTTGTATATCACTTTGCTTCATGGGCAATCTATATTAAACATGGATGCATGTTAGTGGGTATTTGTTATAGAATAAGTTCATTGAAGACCTACTTAGAGAATCTACTAGATAGCCATAGTGGCACGTCAATATTGGCAAGTTTTCTAACCTACGATAGTGCATATAATTAGTTCTTTGACTTAAGGCTCCACATTAACCTTGTATTTTGGTTCTTGTGATTTGATTTGCTTCAACCATGTAGCAAATTGCATAGGGCTTAGGTGGGGCACAAGCTATCTAAATGTGGAGGTTGGTGAAGAATTAGCTGATTTCCTACGTATTCTAAGATAATTGATACCAAGGAATCCTTACTCAAAGTGGTATGACAATTTGAAAAAAGAGTTTTCCAAAGTTGATGTCATAATGGGGAATCGAAGATCAAGAATAGATATATAATTATTGAGGCTATTTGGGAGTCGGCAAATATCTTACCATAGGCCTCTTTTAGGAGATAGAAAATAGAAAGACTGTATTTGCATGGCAACCATAAATGGTAATGGTTCACCTCGAAATAATTTATTCATCTAATTTGTTGCGTTCCATAGGCTACTGCTATGCATCGATCGTGGAGATTGGGTACTCTTCAATTAATGAAGATTAATTGACAAAGTTATTTGTTTAAAAGAGCCTAAACTATTCCAAATATTTTCAAAATTCAAAATATCACAAAAGATACCGAGCCCATGTCTAGTAAATTGGTGAACCTCATGGGTCACACAAAAAAGCCTAAGAAAATCTTATTTGATATGAGGAATTTTCTAAAGAGCTAGAAAATTGCCAAGTGGGCAGTTTTGCCTAAGGGGGAGAAAACTAGTTGGCTAATTATAAGTTGGTCACTTTGATTTGAATAATTTAAGTGTCAAATTAATTAAAATAATTTAAAGAGTTAAATTAGACCAATTAAATTGAGGGGTTAATTTAATTAATGTTATGTGGCAATTTTAATTAGTCAAAATCAACTTAAAGGGTTAAGTTAATTTTATTAACTTAAGGAGTTAAGTTAATCAAATTAAACTAAAAGGTTTATTTAATTAGTAGAGAAATTTAATTATGGAGGTAAAATTAAATGGAAAATTCCATTTAAATTAGTGATTTGGCATTTTTAATTTGAAAAATTAAAAAAGCAACTTGACTAGCAAATTGGCATTCTAAGTGGCATTGTGAGGGATGTGTGTGTGTGTGTGTGTGTGTGTGTGATCCTAAGCTCCTATCTTGCACTATAAATTCACCCCACTCCTCCTCATAGCCGGCCACTTTATGCCATAATTTCAGTTGCATTTTTCCCTCCAATGATCTCATGTGTTAAGAGAAACCACTCTTTGGATTTCCTCTAATAACTTCCCCAAACTTTCTTCTTCGTCTTCCTTCATCCTCCTCATATTTCTATCTGATTGAGAGAGGATTGAGAGTGGATTTAGGTAAGTGGACTAGCTTTAGAGGCTTCACATTTGACGAACTTTGGATTGGTAAACCGAATCCTCCAAGCTAAAAGCCAATTTTGGTAATTTTCGAGACCTACAGTTTGTGCATCATTTTTGTTGTGTTGTTGCCACTTCAAGGTTAGTTTGTAGGATATTTTTCTAGAAAAATTTTCTAGAGTTGCTTTCCATTGGAGTGGAGTTGTAGATCCTTGGAGAAAAAGGTGAATTCCTTGCTTGGAAAAAATTCTATTATGAGATCTTCCTAATTGCCTTTCATTTTCATGATTAAGGTAACTTTCTACATCCTTTTTAATCCAATTTTGAGGCATAGAATTGATCCTTGGGTTAAGGATGTGTTGGTCAATTTTGCCTATTTTTGTAAATTATTATGGATCCCAATATTTCCTCTATTTTCAAGAATATTAAATCTACACAGTGTTCCTCCAAAAAATCTTCATAACCTCTTTTTTGATATTCATGCTAAGGGCTCACCTCTACCCATTTCGAAAAATAGTCCATTCTACCTATTAAAGAAGTTCCATAGTCCAATTGTGGAGGGCAAAGGCCCCAAAATGTCCAAACCCTAATGTACTCATCCATCCTTCATCATGGTGGGCCAAAAGTACCCCTACTTAAGTGTCTTTTTGTTGTTAAACTTCTGCAATCAAAATGGGTTCCATAACTGCCTTTATTTCTTTATCTCAACAAACAATTCATCTTTTAGTGGCCTAACACTTTTAAGAAGACAACTAAAACCACTTTCATAAAAATTACCTTCGATGCGTACATATATGGAGGTCTTGATTCGCAGTTGCATAGCCTCCTTAGGATATTAGGGCAAAGTGTTGTCTCTAAGGTAGCATAAGATGGATTCCATCTACGTGAGAGCACTTTCTTTCATTCTCATTGAGAGAGCTATTCTCCTATTATTGAAGTTTTCATTTCCAGTTCGTCGAATGCCAAGAAAACAATATTCCTACTTCTGATTGCTGTCAATACACCTACTAATTTCCCTAGTTTATTAGCATTTGGATTGTTTTCTTGTGAAACTAATTTAGGGAGAAGCCCTTGAACTTGTGGTGGAGTTCCTACACTTTCTCAAGTACTTTATTATGGACTCTTCATAGGTTCCTTTGATCTACTAGACCACTAACTAGAAATTACTATGAGCATGAAGCCATTAGACCCCAAACAACTAGCTCTAGCTTCATTCCCACAATCCACGGTTCCTACTTAACTTCATTATTTAATATGAAAAATTCAAACCTGAATACATACTTTAATTAATCTCCTATGGGGCTTTCTATGAAAATGTTAGCTCTATTACTAGTGTGAGTAGACTATTCGTCTATATGCAAGGTTTAAGTGGATACAAAATTGCTAGCTCCATCTATTGCTCCTTTTATGAAGCAATCCATTGCAACTTACCCTTTGATAACAAGTCAAGGATGGAACACCACTCCACACTGGCTTAGTTACACACCCATCTCACCATCCGCTCAAAGGCCTCTAGACTACTGGCTATCTTTTACAATAGATAATTGGTAAGCACCATAAATAACTATCTATCTTTTTTAATAGATGATAGGTAAGCGCTACAATTTAGTATGCCTAAAAATACACTCTTAATTTTCATGCAAAAACCACTAGGGATAATGGTAGCTTCTCAATTAAAGAGTATTTTAGCTTTAGGTTCTATAGTAGTCTATTAACTAGTACATAGGTAGGCATTCTTTTCTTTGCTCTTTCCAACATGATGCTTACAGCTAATTATATGGCTACAAGGTAGAGCATTAGCATCTCTCCACTTGTTGATTTCTTGAGCAATGGGGAGATGTTGGATATTACTTCATTGGTGAAAGGTATTTTGGCACTCATTTGTGCACTCCAATTATTAAGCTCTTCTAAAGATTTTGAAGAAAGATAGTGTTTACTTTGTGATCTTTGCCACAAGACTATTTAATGTTGTCAACCATCTATACCCCTTTTATGGAATGCAAGAGATCTTGAAGATTGCTCTAATCTTTTCTAGGTTTGTCTCTATACCTTGTTGGGATAATATAAAGCCCAAGAACTTTTTGCCTCAAATGTTGAAATTATATATTGTTGAGTTGGCTTCATATTGAACTTTCTTAACATTGTGAAGCATTTTTATAAATCTTGAGGTAGTCAGCATGTCGTTTATTTTTTTACTAGCATGATTGATGTATACTTCCGTGTTTTAACCAATCATGTTTTCAAATATGTAGTTGATAAATCACTAGTATGTGGCTCTCTATTGAAGCCAAATGGCAGTATGTTATACCAATATATGTCGTATGCTATCACAAAACATATTTTCTCTTGGTGTTCAAGGGCTAATTTTATTTGATTCTACCCATGGTAAACATGTATAAAAGTTAACAATCTGTATTCTACCATTGAATCTATTAATGTATTAATTAATGGAAGTAGAAGGGGTCCTTAGATGCAATTTGTTTAAATTTGTGAAACTGAAGCATTATCTCTATTTCTCTTTTTTATTTGCACCAAGATGACATTGTCTAACCACTCTGGATATCAGACCTAATAGATGTACTTTGCCTCAAGGAGTTTGTCCACTTTCCTCTTAATAATTTGGTTCCTCTATAGCATAAAATTCTTCTTTTGTTACTTCACTAGTTTAGTATTAAGATCTATATGCAAATGATATAGCATGATTTCAAAGGATGAACTTTGTAAATCCATTATGCCTCAAATAAACACACCAATGTTGTTCTTAGGTTTAGAGATGACCCAATTTTAGTAAGTTTAAATGATCTCCTAAGATAATATCAATCACTTTGAGCTTTTTGATTTGGTCTTGGGGCTCACTTGCTTTTCTTTTAAGGAGAATAGTCCAAGGCAGGTACTAATTGGTGTTTAACTACATAACAAAATGCTTGCTTTTTTGCTTGGTTGACCTCCTCGTGCTGATTCTCCAAGCATTTTTGTAGTTTATAGGGTATTGGTCTTCTTTAAAGTGTTGCCACAGCATTTGCAGGCCATTTTTTGTCACCGGTTACCTCTCTAGAGTTAGGAACTTCATTTCCATATGGAAGTTAAGATTATGGCTCAAAAGAGGTTTGGTGTTAAACATCCTTAGTTTGTAGGGAAAGCGGCTTTAACCGCTAAGAACTTAGCCAATTCTATAATATGATGAGTATTCCCCTAGTGCCTCTACTGTTTCGCCACTAGACCCAATGAGTAAGATGTTAACCTTTTTTTGTAGCTGAGTATTGTATATGTTGAGTTGCAAAAAGGCATCATGAAGAATGATATCTATCAAGTTGCCATTGTCTACTAAAATTTTCTTTTCCCAAAAGTTGGCTAAGAAAGTTGAAATAATGAGTATCATTATGCTTCCATTGATCTACTTTCTTGTCTCCATCTCTAAAAGAGATCTCAGTGTGGGAGGGGCACACCTCATATATAATTAGTACCTTGCTCAAAGTATGTGCTTAGGCTTGCCAGGCAATGTGGTCTAGGAATTCTTGGCATTTGTTAAGTCCCTTTATGTGGGTCCTCTAGATATTACCAATATGATGCTTGCAATAAGGATGTTGTTGCATCACATTGTTGATGGTCTCTCTTCTATTGTGATATAGGTGCCAAGGTCCAACACCTATGATCTAATGGCCAATGCTATTAAAGATTGTGAGAATTGTTTTGTCGTTTATCCACAAACTCTTTTAAATACCCTGGTGGATTAACTTTTCAATCTCATTCTTTAGGTGGTGATATTCTTTCTTTGTATGCCTTAAGTTGAGGTGAAAATGAAAGTATTCCTCCAACTACTACCTGTTTGAGTTATCTAATATCTTTTTAGGCCTTTAAACTAGGTCTTTTTGTTCAGTTACCACCAATATCTCTACCCTTAGGACATTTAAGGGAGTGTGCTTGGTGAACCTAGAGAGGGGCATATCTTTATGGTCTTATTTTCTCCTACCCACATTGGATTTTTCCTCTTTGAACTTCCTCTTGTTACGTTCTGGTGGCGCAAATGTTTTCTCAATACAAATGCCTTTCTCTACATAAATCAAAAGTTTGTCTAAGGATACTATGGGCTTCCTATCTATGAACTCCTTGAATTGCATATTCCATTGGCTCTGCTGTATAATACTAGGTAAAAGTTCATGGTTGATATGGGGGATTGTATGAATAGCTTGTATGAAGCGATTGACATACTTGCGGAACCTTTCCCTTGCTTCTATTTTATACTAACTAGATAAGCGGTAGTCTTTGTGTACTTTTGGTTGATAGAGAAATTATAAAGAAATCATTACACCATTTTCTTAAGGTCATTAATAGTCCCGATAGTAGTTGGTCGAATCCTATGGGTGCATAATTCATCAAATTCATATGAAAAATCCTGTAGTAAGCTACCTCGATCAAATCGTATAGCTCCATTAGTGTGAGGAAATTGTCTAGATACTCTTAGGAATCCCTCGTACCAATAAGTTAAAGATGTTAATACCTTGAGAGAGTAACTCTGTCAAAATTACTAGACAAAATGATTGCATCAGGAAAGTGCAAGAATAGCTGGGAGATACTCATCCATCCCTCTATTGATACACTCAAGAATAGTTGTTCAAGGGGTGGACTGAGCTACACAAGTAGGTCGCCTAGAATTGGCAACTTGAAAGGAAGCTTGTTTGCCATGGTGTAAAGGTTGTGGCATGATTCCACGCCTATTTTTGAGCCTTTGCTCAATTCTCTCTGATGTTGATGAGGGCATGGATCTTTGGCAAGAGAACTACGGTAGGTCAATCTTTGCATGACTATAATGTATGCATGATTAGCTATGTATTGAGGAATGACTCTGGCAGCTGCTCTGATGGATGTGTCATACACTAGCTCTAACAAAAGATTCAAGGGTGAGTTGCAGTATCAAGCCCTTCTATGAGGGTTTTTCAACCAATGGCCTGTCTAAGTTCAAGGTTAGTTGCCTCTCTCTATTGTCACCGTCTGCCCATTCCCTCGAAGGGGCCATGGCTAAAAGCTCAAACAATAAATCTCGTTTGCATCCTCAGCATTTAATGAATTAGGCATTTATCCACTAATGAGACCAAATTAATGTGATATCAATTTGGCCCCAAAGGTCTCGTTGGGAATTCATAGCTAGAGGTATAATGCTGTGAGTCCCCAATTTGAGAATACACCTACTGAAAGAAATTACTTAAGTGTTTAAACTCATTCAATGTCCTAAATTCAAAACTTATGGCGATCTTATAGTGTTATAGTTTTGGGCCCGAGCCCAATATCACTACATATAAAAATCCCTATGGCGAGGACTCACCATCTTATCATACCCATTTGTGGTGATTTTACAAGGGCTCGTTTGGTTTAGTGGACATGGTTTGATAGATAATTTTATTGAGCCATGTCAAGTGTTTGGTTTCTATCCAAAATCCAATTGACTGTTTATCACACCATTTGAGGTGTGATTGTGTATTCCAAATTAGTAGGAGAGGAAGAAATTTGTGATATGACAATTATACCTATGCAAATTCAATTTTTAGTCTTTCTACAATGAATATTTTAGTAAATTTATTATGTAATCATTATATCCAAACTGTGTAATCCTAATCATCAAACACAATGTTATATTATCCTCAACAGTATAATCTCACCATATTATTATAATTTTATCAATCCTATCTATCAAACCAAACGTGCCCCAAATATATTATTTAATCATGTTATTTCCATATCAGAAGCATTATGCATTAAATATCAAAATTTTAAAATCTCGTACTTGTCATTGAAAATTTCTTTACTGGGTAGCGTTTGTGTGGCAGTAAAAACAACGAGTTTAATTAATTGTTTTACCTTTCTGAATAACTAATTAGCAAGCAACTGATGTAGAAAATTAATGAAATGAATCTGGTGCTTGTTTGTTGATTGAAGCGGTCGCATTTTACCAACCACGATGTGTACATTTATATAAGTTGATTAAATTTATTCTAGAAGTTTTATAAAATATTTTTAAAATTTATAGAATATTAAATTTTTATTTTAGAAGTAAACTTTTAAAGTGATTATATAAAATAAAATGTTGAAGTTATACTAATGATAAATAAAAATAATAATAATGATAATTTATAATTAATATGACTAAAATTAAAAAAATTATTAAAAAATTTTTAACATTTTTTTTAAAAATGTATTAAGAATTGGGTTAAGTACAATTTACTCTTTGAACTATTGTGCCAGTCACATTTACCCCTCTAAATTATCCAATGTAATAGACTCTTCTTAATTTAACAGCAATGGACGGAAAACGTGAAAGAGAAAATTTATGTACATAATCAACGTGATATTCCAAATACACCCTTCAGCCATTTAACCCAAAAATCATGAGTTGATATTATGTTTGCCTAAGAAAAATATTTTTAGCCAAAAAAAGAAAGAAAAGGGATTATTAATATCACGAAGTTGATCGAGAAAAAACAAAGCGCACTTTCATTTCTTTTTCATTAATTTTCAAACCAAAGAATGGGTGAAAGAATCATAACCGAGCTTTCTTTGTCGGTGGTTCGAATTTTTCAGATATTTTGGATTTTCTAGTAAAAAATATTTTGAGTTTTTATATATTGAACAATAATTAAAGTTTTTGTCATGCCCCAACTCAATAAAATAAAATAATATTTTTTATACATAAATCAAATCAATAAAAAGACTACAACTTGAAAGTTGCTCCTTATCTCTTGACCTTGTTAATTCTCCTCCACATTTAAAAATGGCAACAAAAAGAGTGAGCTCGAAAGCCTAACAAGCATTTTAAATATATTTAAGAAGCAAAATTTTCAATAGTCTAAAGTAATTTATAATAACTTATAATCAACATTACCATATAACTATAACTCCAAAATTGGTAGACAATCCATCGTCGTAACAAAACTTACAAAGTATTTGAAACTAGTTTCAAGCCGACATATACAAAGATCCACGTCACATAAATTCCATATTACATAACAAAATGTTATAGTCAACATGGTTATGCAAAAAAATATATTTACACATCTCAAGGATTAAAATGTCATCCCTCATACTAGAAAATATTTTAAAGCTTAAATATATGTAAAACACTCACCCACAATTCTTATAAAGTGAAGTAGAAACATCACTTCAAGATCCTTCCATTCCTCTTTTTTCTCTTATGCTTTCTCCTCTTCTTCTAATATTTTTCATCCCATAAGGTAAGTATGTTCTTATATATTTCCAATATATAGCCAATTTTTGTAACTCACAAATTAATTCCCACTAACATATAATTAAAACACCACTACATTATATTCTTAAATAAAATGGTCTCTACATATTCTTAAATTAAAATACTATCACTTCATATTGTTTAATTAAAATGTCATCATTCCATCCTGCTAAATAAATATGAACCTCTTCACATTCTTGAAATAGATGACACCGCTCCATATTCTACTTTTTAATTTATAAAATAAGAATCATAAATAATAATTAAAAAATCCACTAATTTCTACATTTAACACTATTGACTTAGTTGTATATTATTATTATTATTATTTTCTTTGGAGTATTACAGTTTCTTTTCTAGAATTTAGAATAATTAATCAATAGGTTTGATTGATCCTTTCATTTTTGTGCACCAAAAACTTCATTATTTAGCGTCCATCTCCATTCCTTCTCATAAATTTTAGGTTTTAGTCACTTCATAAATTTGCATCCATACTCTTTCTGTAATAAAATTTTCAAAATTAAATTAAAAAAAGATATTAACACCATAAAAATCCTAAATTAAAAAAAAATAATTTACTTTTTTCCCAATTTTGGCAACTTGCAAATTTTCATTTGAGGTTGTTTGAAGTCCAAGATAATTGTACAAGCGTGAGTAATTTACACGCAGAATTGATTGTTGGAAAATCACTTGCATAATAGGTCGATCGACAACATGAAAAGCTAGATTTTTGCGAATTTGAAGAACTACTAGACATCTTAAAATTTGAACTAAAATTTTACTAAAAGAAATATATAGATAAAGAGAAAATGTTGAAAAAGAATATGCAAATTACTGAACTTTGAGTGCAAAATGTTGAATTGCGTGTGCAAAATGCTGGAATTCTAATAAAAATGTATCACACATTAAGGCCTTTATATTAGAGGAAAAAGGACAATTTTGG